>NQII01006185.1:57057-92658 GCA_002778355.1 Clitarchus hookeri
ACACACACACACACACACACACACACACACAGAGTTGAGTTGGATGAGTGAAGTGACAAATATTGGTGGCAGCTGAAGAAGCTCCAAGTAGGACGGGGTACAAGTGGCTAATGTGCGTGCAGGAGTAATGTGCGTGATGTTAGCACGTGGCAGCTAGTGGATACGTGCTAATAGTCCAGGGAGTGGCAGGCGACTTCACGGAAGTGCCCCACGCACGTGACCTGAGTAGCGGGCCCTCCCTCCGAACGTCTCCAGCTCGCCTGCTAGTCTCTGCGACAAGCAGCCTGGTGCAGGAACGGCAGAGCGAAAGAGTATCTGTATAATTCAGTTCATGTAAATAAAGATAAAAAAGTTTCATGTCCTCTTAAATGGTTATTGGCATGTCTCAGACTCCTTTCACAATATCGCTTTCTATCAAAAAAACTCTTTCTGCCCTTTGTAGAGAAGCCAGTACGAGTATATTAATGAGAGTTTGTGTTATTGTGTTTTTGTTGAGTCTGTAGATCTTCATTTATTCACCATTTTCAGGGTATTAAAACTTTCACGAAAAACCGGGCAAAGATGTACACAGTGTTTTTCTTAAGCGATATCATGAAAGGTGGGAGAGAAACATCCTGAAACCATTTAACATGTAAAACCGTATTTTTTACTTGGCTGGTCCCGCCAGGCAGATACACGGGTGAAACCAGGGGCGTGACACCAGCTAGGGCCTACAGAGTTTTTGTTGAGCACTCATGATTGGGTGTACACCAACATTGGAGTAACACACACACTGCTATAATGTTTCTACAAAATTTATTTTATGGCAAAATATTTCTTTGTATTATTATTGTAGTATTACTGGCTTCACTTATACATGTTAATATTACAGAAAAAAAATCAATTACCGATTTAAGAAGCCTGGTGTCGTAGTTTTGATCTGTTTTGGTGGCCTTCCTGTTATCTGAACTTGCTTGACCGTTACTAGCGCTGCTTTGAAAGTCGTTATAAAAGGTCCGTTAACTGGTCTTAGGTACGTTTGTTCTGCAATGAGCTCACACATTTTAAATGTAAACTGCGTGAACATTTTTATGTACGAAAATACGCACGTAATAATAGTTTGAGTACTTCGTTAGAAAAATGTACATAAATTGCATATTTTTATGAGCCTCGCATAGTAAGTAACTAACAAAGTTATGATGCAGGGAAAAACAAGTAATTTCTGTTTAAAAATTAGAAAATATCGCAGAAATATTGGATATAGTAACACATTCGAATGAGCCCATTGCGTTTTCTTACAAACTGTTTTTTTATTTCACATGTTATAAATAAAATGTTGGTAAATTAAGAAGAGACAGTTCATCGTTACTGGCCCAGAACCCGGGCAGAAATAAGACTCGAAATCTAACCTGACAGTGCCGACTGTTTCTCCTTCCATGGTCCTTGGCCGTAACCATGGGGATTATATATTCTTCTAATTATTTATTTTCAAAGTGCCCGCTTTATGCCCACCAAGGGAGCTACGAGGAGTGCAAAATGGAACAGACTGCAGTTAGAAACCAACAGTCTTACAAGGCCCCGTGTGAACTAGATGAGTGACGGCAATGTGCACGTCATGGCAAGTAGACAACACGTGTGGATTGTCCAATTGTCCACACAGTGTGCACTTCTGCCACCAGGATCGCACCGCTCGTAGTAGTCTTACTTGGAAACACATGTCTGAAAACTGTATTACGTAGTTTCCAAACTGTTTCCAGTTAGCCTGTAAATTGTTAACAAACAGTATTCTAAATACTGTTCCCAGACTGTTTCTGAAACACTACAATTGTGTTTCACAAATCCTATTTCTGTATCGTGTTGTGTCCAGACAGCAGTTCTGTTAAAGATGTTGCCAGATGAAGTAGCTTCCGCTATTATATTTTGTAACGACCTATGTGGCACGCCTGCTTAAGAGAAGGCAATATTTATATTTGGAATTTGTTACATCCCCACAGAATTGATCGATAATGAAATCACTCAGCGAGCTTTGCTGTTTTATCATTTGTCCACGCGCTCATTTAACTATCAATAACGTATGTCACTCTGTAGATTTCACAGAAAAAGTTATATAAATACGTTTAACAGTTCAGAAACCCGAATTGACTGCTGTCGATAGACTTGCCTGTTTCCCCACCTAGTTGCCGCCGATCACTTTTAGACACGCAAACATTGTTGCAGAATTTTCATTCAGTTTGCAAGCATGAAACACCTCACGAAACATTTTGAAATTTTTTTCGGAACGTGTTTCCAAGTGTAGACAAGGCTACAGGCGACCTTCCCACTTGTGCGTTTTGGTGCGAGCAAGGTGACGTCACGTATACTTGTGTACTCTGAGACGATGCGTATGCAGTTGTTTCCTATGCCCGTCCCTCCCTACTCCGAACACCGGTTGCTGGGTCAGACATTTTGATCAACGGCCACACAGGCGAGGAGGATCGCCCCAGATATGCCTGACAGACACCATACAACTGTTCCCCAATGCTCTCTGTTTGATAGACACGCCAACTCTGACGTCAGGTATGAGACGAGGCAGTTGAAAGGCGGCTTTACTGAGATTGCTAGTGATAGTAGTCTCTCGACATGCGAGTGCACAGTTTGTCAGGTCTGACCGATATGTTCTTTGAGTGTTTGGAAATAAGTAGAAATTGTAGTAAAGTAGGTTCGCCTCATTGCACGTCTGCGGTTCGTCAACAAACAAAAAACGGTCTCTGGACTGGTGAACTTCCAGTGGTGGGCCCACTGCGTGGCCACCACGGTCACCTGACCTCGTCCAACCAGACTTCTACCTTTAAGCCTCTTGACAGCTGCCAGGGTGCATGCAGCTGAATACTCGGACACGACGAGCAACTGACACCGTAGGCTATTCACGATTAAATGAACACTCTTGAAAATTCAGCTTAGGAAATGCTTGTATTCTCAGTTTTTATAGACTGTTCACAGTAAAGTAAGAACTTTGGAAGCAATCTTATGAAATGTTACCGCCACTACCTGCATATATTTCAACATGCACACCGACTGGCATGCGCCCAGTAAAGTTGGTAACGACGTGAAGGGAAAAAAGTTCCATTGATTTAAAAATGTTAGGTAAACATTTATGAATGCTAAAATAATTTCCTCTGCTTTTTTTTAATGCACATAATTGTAAGAATTTGAAAATTTGTAAAATACACACTTTTCTAATAGTGTCACTCATTCACATGACCGACGACTGCATAAAGTGATAAGGCCCCTGGCAATGTGAATTTTGCATATGGTGGAATAATACACCATGTGCATACAAGTAGATCTTAAGAGGAGTCCACAGTGATAATTTTTCTGAGAAATCGTTATTTGGGCATAGTAGCGTATCTCGGTAAATATATATGTTCTGGAAATACGACTTTTTGCCAGGTAAAAAACAATTATCTGAGTCCCTATCTTTCTGCTTTTATCATATTAAGTACATTCATATAGAAAAAAATACGTGAAAATGGTAAAATATAGCATTTCTAAAGCTCGCCTATGCAGTTTTCTTAAGCGGCGAGAGAAAAGTTCAAACACGCGGGCGTAGTTGAACCTGTGGGCTTTCTTGGCGTGTAATGAAGTCCCACTTTTACACATATAAATTGCACAGTACAGGACCACAACGGAAACACTCTATGCCTTGCACGTAAGAGCGATGGGGCACTAGGCGTGCGTGTTAATGTCGCCCGTATAGCTCCAAACTCTCAAACGGGGCTTTCTGATGTTTACCGGGAAGGGCGGTCTTTAGGCACCGTCGCACTTTATTCACGCGTCATCCATGTGAGTGTGTTGAATATCTAGACAAGTATATGTTTTAATAATACGCACATTCGTTCCTTTATGTGCATAATCAACTAACATTGACTTCAGGGGCCATACATCTAAATAATTACACTTCCACTACGACGTCAAATCCTTGAATTATGTTTGTCAGTTCGCTGCCAACTTAACTGGTAGCCTGCACATCAATGCCTACTGTAGCATATATGTAGTTAATGAGCAGTAATGTTGTTCAAAGGCTGATTTCAAAAGTGCTCACCTTACCCTGAGCAGCCTTTATCAACGCCGCACCGGCTATCTTCGAGCGTGTGTCGACACATGCGCCAACGCCACCCAGGCTGTGTCGCGGGTGTCTGGCGACATTGTCAAGACACACTTCGAGCATGCTGTCTTCTGACAGTGCTTGTGCCATAATAACAGTAAATAGCCGTGTCCTGGCATCGTACGCAGGGTAACCGTCATAGGTGCTGACTACCGAGCGAGGTGGCATTTACATTTGCATTCGGGAGAACCTGGGTTCGAATCCTGGTCCAGCCACCCTGATTTCGGTTTTCCATTGTATCCCGAAATCACTCCAGATGAATGCTGGGACGGTTGATTCGTACAGGCCATGGCCGTCCCTTCTTTTCTCAACTATTGGCTCCGTTTGTAAGGGTCTCGATGTGGACGAGACGTCCCTACCTGCCAGGAAGAATAAAGGATATTGCAGTTGCACCACAATGCAGGATATTGCAGTTACACACCTATACCTAACGTGACAATTTTTTTTCTCCTCAAAATGGGATACTAGTCAGTTTTAATTTGGGAGTAGGTAGATTGAAAAAAAAAATGTTATCGGGATTAATACATATTTTACATATGTATTTTTTTTTCAGAACAAATTTGCTTTAATATATTAGGCGATTATTTTATGTAGGAGTGAAATTCCTGGCAGGTTTTTTTAATATTCACCTTTGTGATCAACATCGCTTTAAGTACTGAAACTTGCAGTTGGGTCTTTTCAGCGGTTCACAACTTGTTCATAAGCGAGAACACACGCTCTACTGGTGCATTTGTACCAGACAGACAAAGGATATATTTAACAACTATTAATGTACATATGATTGAGATTATTGTTGGTGAAGTGTTTAAATAACTTTACCCAACGATTTTCTGTTGAAACATTCAACGTATTCCGTTCTGAAAATTTTTGCGGCGTAATATATTTTGGAATAAGTGAATACTGTATTCATTTATTATTTCTGTGTCTTCGTTAGAGTCAATAAGATTATTTTCAATTAGAACATCCATTACTTTTTGCACTTCTTCACATGCTGGTATTTTTGTCAGATTTGCCCAATGAAATATTTCTAATTCTTTATTGAACAAAGTTCACTGCTCTAAATAATCGTTGCTCGTCTTATAAAACTCTGCAGCAGCAGTTTTTATATTTTCTTCTTGGATGTCAGTGCAACCGCTTTCTTGTAATTTCTTTATTAAATTACGGACTGAGAATGGAAGAAACTTAGTATATTGTTTAAAAGCCAAATTTTCTTCTAAATCCTTAATTTCTTTTGTGGCTTCAATGGCCGAAGTATTTTGACCCTCAATTTTCAATATACGTAACTTGGTGAAATGTTGTCGACTGTGAATGTATAAAGTAAAGCCACAATTCTGAGCTGTTGTTTTCGAAGAAGCTTTTTAGTATGGTTGGACATTTGTCGATACTTACAAAATAGTTCTTTAACGGTTGGTACATTTTTAATACTATTTCAATTGCAGGCATAAGTGCGAGCCACATGTTTTTACTGTATTCTAGCAATTTTTGATATTCGGTGTTTACTTCATCACAAAACTCTTTGAGAGTTTCCACGCGGACCGTGTAAATATAGAAAAATGAGTATATTTTTGCTATAACACGTTCAAAGTCAATAGGTAGACAATCAGCGGCCGATTTAACGGCGTTGTGAATAACATAAGCTCCGCAGCCGATGCCTATTAATTATCTTCCGAGAGATGTAGTTAATTTTGCATACACATCATTGACTCCTCGCCTATTTGAACCGCCGAAATTGCAACAATATTCGCAGACAAATTGTTTTCTGTCAATACTTTCTTCAAATAATCTACAATGATGTCAGACGTTTCTCCTGGTTGCTCTTGAAATTCTAAAATTTCTATTTGAACGCCTTCATACGGAGAAAAAAAAAGCGTACAAGGACGGGAAATATTTTCTGAGCCCCGTGGTTTGAAGCATCCGTTAAAATTGTAATACGATTGGTGTCACTTAGCTGGTCTTTCAGTTCATCAATCGCTGCGCGCTAATACGTTTACAATAACTGCTTCTGTTTTCGTTCTCGCACAAGTAAATTTCGGCTGAAAACATAGTTGGATTAATTTCAGAAGCACAATCATTTGAGCGAAAGCTGTAGTTCTCTTGGACTGTGTGATAGGCCCAGACACCTTCCGCGGCAGTGACTTCCAGATCCGTACAAGTTGGAGAATCTGTATTCTTGACTAAATTGAGCACTGAAGAACTCGATGCGGTGGCAAGATCGGCTCTTCTATGTTTTTCTGATTTTAAATGTTGCTCAATGTCACTGACACCTCCATGTGCCAAACTAGATTCAGTAGGGCATTTTTCACATCTGACGTCCGAGAGAAACTGAGTGTCTTTTTTTTATATGGATATTTCGTTTGTAAGTTAACATTAAACGTACATTTGCGTTTAGGCATCGCGATTCACAAAAACACGTTCAGAAAATCGAGCTCGTAAGTAGGTATAAGTAGACAGACTCATGCGCTTACGCTGGAGAACAATCGAAGAATAATGCGTGCGTCGGAGAGTCGCGCTTGCTGGGCAGGAGGGAGGGAACCACACCGCCCGCCCGCGCCTCGGAAAATACGAGCGAGAAGTCATTAGACAACCGCGGATAAAGCAGCATTCAGACGTTTCAATTTGTATGGTAAATTTACAATTTTGAAATGATTTTTATTATTAGTAAATCAATATTTTTTTCTTTTCTTGGTAAAAACGGGACATTTGGGTGTCCCGAAGCTTTCATCGGTGATAACGGGACAGAATGCTGAAAAACAGGGCTGTCCCGTTCAAAACGGGACGAATGGTAACGTTACCTATACCGTACCTTGATGTTCGTTACCGTTTGTTGGCATACACCCAGTACACATCAAATACAAAAGTAATGAAATAGTAAAATATAAGACAATGAATAGAAGTATGCGTATTAAAACCAAACTTAAAGATATAAACGAAAGTATCTGAATCAAAATAATTACTGATTTCACCAAAATTACATGATTTTTTTTAGAATACACTTTGTGGCTAGCCTAATGTTCTATTTTATTAGAGAACATATGAAATTTAAATTGCGAGAAATTAGTATATATGACTACAGGGAAACTAAAAATTGCCTTTTAGTTCGCTTTGTTTCATACATAGTTTTCTTGTAATTTCAACAGAATTTACAAACATTTTAATTGAAATTTTTTTATTGAAATTAATGTTCCGTTGAATACGTATTGGAAATTATTTTTCAGTTTCATTTCAAGTTTTATTCAGATAACTAAATGTTACACGAAAACAAAGTGACAGAAAAATGTTTCGATTACTTTTTAGGGTTAGCTATATTTATAACACATGTATACATTTCTGTTATATTCGTGATTATATTTCAATTTATTAAGTACACCCTGGGGAACAATGAGTCAATTACAAAGTGGCAAGGAAAGAAGGACGGAAGGCCGCGCTACCAGTTCTGGCTACTCACTGGGGTAGCAGTAAATTAACACATATATTAAGCCCTAGTATACAAGGCTGTCCTCAACCACACGTACAGACATTGTGAAAGGGTTCAGTATGGAAAATGAGGTAAGCAATATAATACTGCAATAAGGGAGAGACACATCATTGAAGATTCGGAGTTCAGATCAGTTGCATGTAAAGTTAGAAGGAACGTGATATAAAACAAATTCGTGAATAGCGTTAGCCTGATTTTTTATCTGTCATCTGTCAACATTTGGCAGGTGATAGCGTATCCTGTTATCAGGAAATCAGGGAGTTCCCTGTCATTATCCAACAAATGTGTGCTACTCGTGGGTGTTTATCGGCTATTATGACGTAATGGTAATGTGTACAAACGGAACACATAACGTTGTTTTGGTGTGACAGCCTCAGGCAAACGGTCCCCGAGAAAATATACAGCGACAGTTTGAAAAGATGCTTTAGAATACCAGTCAGATATGCAAGGTATCTTGCGAGGTCAGTTGTTCCAACCCTAATTCCTTAATGACTGATGATGTTACTGTCCGCCAGAAGTTGACAAATGTCACATATCAAATCAGGTTAACACTACCCACGGATTTGTTGATTCATTTCAATGTACTTTGTGACCTAATGCTTTTAATTTATTTTAAATTCTCAGTTTTCAAGGGCATGTCTCTCCCATAATAATTACGTTAGGTCATAGACCGGTTTGTGTCTTCTGGCTCATTTCCCGTGATGTATTACCTCACAAAGTTTGTACCTGGAGTTGGGCAGTCTAGCCTACAGACGTTGAACTCGGGGAAAATTTCCTGTCTCTAACTATAGCTACCTCGTCTTCAGTGCACGTGTGTCCACTAGAAGACTGAGAGGATTGTCTGACGCCAAGGCCACAGCCGGGTGGCAGATGTCAACAGGTGGTGGACGCAATTTGCGATGTGCGGCTAAATGCCTCTCTCGTTAGTTCCTGTCATTGTTCCGCCACATTTCAGTCTGCAGTGCACTTGTAAGCGGCTGCTGTCACTAGCACATTCAGTCAACACTGCCACAGTCTCACGGCACATGCTTAAGCACTGAGGCCAACAATTAATTGCACTTATTTTTCTCTACCTCTACAAAAACTTGCAAATAATTTGCCAAAATATTTTTAAGCTTAACTACAGGAAGGCGCAGCTATGATGCAAGTTTTGTTATAGTTTTAAAAGAATACGTTTAAGAGTGTAAAAATAAAATTATATGCCGAGCATTTGACATCAGATATATCAACTTCGGCGTACTATATCGGTACATTTCCTTTAGGAAAGCGACAGGATCGCACATTTCACGAAAAATAAATTTTTTAATACAAATAAAATGCAATATTTTCTACCCAGTTCTTATCAGCGATCATTCTGCGACTATAGGAAAGAACTATATCAAAATACGACAGGCGAGAGGCTGTCAGCTGTTTTAGAAATCTTTGCAACAGCTCAATCCTTTGGTCACTGTCCACATAAATGCATGACTTGCAAATGNTGTCAGCTGTTTTAGAAATCTTTGCAACAGCTCAATCCTTTGGTCACTGTCCACATAAATGCATGACTTGCAAATGAACTAGTATTTGAAACCTACAAATTGTGCTTTCATGAACACAACAATTTAGTTATTTATCATTTACATGTTTATTTTATCATACTTTCCTTGAAAAGACAAGCTTTGAAATTGGGGAAATGACTGTATGTGCGTACGCATGTTCCCTACTAATACAGTGACTTCTTAATCCCCGACCAGATTCCAGCTCCAATTCCACCTTAAAAGGGAATGTAGTAATAAGCAACACGACATAGAGGTGATTTAAAAAAAGTAATTTATATTGATAAAACTGCTCATTACAAGTGATAATTTTCAAGTGATGTACTCAGGAATGGGCTACAATATTGCGTTTTCCACCCACTAAGGCAAGGTGCCTCCTCCGGCCGATTCTTTCCAGTTCACTCCTTTGTTATGCAGGGACAATGGCAGCCCTTCCTAAATACATCACTTGATAATTACAATTCTATTTAACAGACTTATCCAAGTTAAGGGCTTTATTGGAATCACCCTTACGTTGTTTTCCGAGTGACTCTATCCCCTATAACCCAGCTTATTACACAAATTATATATCCACATTTTTAGAATTTTAAGGGATGGAGGTCTTAATTAAACAAAAGAGTTAATAATAATTTCCTAATTTATTTATAAACAATCAAAGAACAATACTTCGTACTCAATAATTCGGCAGTAAATGGCTATCACTTACTATTAAATAATAATATTTACATAATTGTTCTTTACCTCCCAGAAATTTACACAATCGAATACTTTAAACCAGTAATTATAAACAGTTGTATAACACCTACTGAATTATTATTAAAATAATATATTTGAAAATTGACAGTCCCAGTATTTACAATCTAGTCTGTATCACACGTCTATTAGTTACATCTTTTTCTGTCCAGATATCGCTAGTCTTTCCTGTCTGGAATGTTCTGGATAGTCCCGAGCGCTCCCATTCACAGCCGCACTCTACTGGTCGGATACCTCGCTCCTCGCAGCACTTGCGCACTCTCGCTCGTCGCCCACCATGGANACACAGCCGCACTCTACTGGTCGGATACCTCGCTCCTCGCAGCACTTGCGCACTCTCGCTCGTCGCCCACCATGGATTACAAAGACTGCTGATCTTCCAGCTGTGGGAGTGTTTATAGTGGCAGGCATCCTGGTCCAGAACCTTCTTCACACNTTACAAAGACTGCTGATCTTCCAGCTGTGGGAGTGTTTATAGTGGCAGGCATCCTGGTCCAGAACCTTCTTCACACTTCGGGGTGTGCTTAGGGAGGAGATTACCAGAAAGTTCATGTGATATCCCGCTGCCACCGACTCCTCCAGAAAGGCGATTCTGGACCGGGGGTGGGGGCACATGGTCGGTTACATGGCGGACGGATGCACATGAGACATCTCCCCCTCCCCTTCTTACTGTGTTGAGACTGGCANCACATGGTCGGTTACATGGCGGACGGATGCACATGAGACATCTCCCCCTCCCCTTCTTACTGTGTTGAGACTGGCCACACGCAACCTGCGTGGGCGTCCGCGCGTAACAGTAAAAAAAAGGAATGTGTGGCACATCTGCGGTGCTTTTAAAAATTCCATGTAATTTACAAATATACACATGGCAGTATGTGTATGATAACTGTAGTGGTACCGAACCCGTCAAAGCAAGTTTAGCAGGCGGTAATTCAGTTTATAACGCCTGAAGANGTATGATAACTGTAGTGGTACCGAACCCGTCAAAGCAAGTTTAGCAGGCGGTAATTCAGTTTATAACGCCTGAAGAGGGCTGCAACACTCCATAGGCCCTTTGTAGACGCTATTTTCTCAGTTCACGGTAGAACTACCAACACTAAAAATAAAATGGTAATATTCATGCTTAAAACTTGTGTTAACTTAGGAAAAACCAAAATATTTTTGTTCATTTTGCTTCTGCAAAGTTGCAAGAAAAATAATTTCACTTGTAATATATAGCAAATCATAGCAGGTAAATGTTGTGAATTCACGCGATGCATAGTTGCTGGCCTGTTCCAGCCGATGTTTTGTGCCACGCCTATCGTTATGTTGACTAAGATCTTAGATTTTCAGATTGGGTTGTGAGAAGGATGTGAAAAATATGAAATATCTTGAGAAAATAGGGAGTCCAATATTCAATGCCTACATGTAAAAATAATTTTAAGTCGACCCCTAAAATCATGTACGCCAGTTTTCCACTGGAAACAAACAAAAATAAAAACCGTCGGCTCAACCACCTTAACCTTGGCGAAAATGGGTTCGCTAGATTCGTTAATGTCCGCGTTCTTCCATGTACGTTCGATTGACACGGTGACAAGCACCTGCATTCTTAGTTATTCATAGTATTGATATATTCCGACGAAAGCATTCATGCTAGCAATAAAAGCGTGACATATTTGTGGCTCAAAACAAAAGCTCGACGCTCTACGCAATACATGGAAGAGCCGTCTATAGTTGATTCACTGTTATGTCGGACTTTCCTGCAGCCCGGATCAAGTTCTGCTGTCAAACTATTTCTCCGTCTCACGTAAACAAAATTACACCAGAGGGATAACGCACAGCATTCGTGCGCGCTCAGTTTAATATCATTTTGTATGAGAACTATTTCTTACTAGACATTACCAACACACCCATTTTCTCCCTGTTTTTATTCATATCGATTGTAAATTTATTAATATGATTTATAAATAGAAAATTAAGCAATAGTTCGAGTTAATTAAAAATAAGACAATTTTTGTTACCAGAAGTATAAAACGCTTGTGATAAATGGCATATTTAGGAAACAGCCAAACACGTCATACATAAGATGATTTTTAAAAGTTTTGATTCAGAATGTGTGAAGAATTCGCGAATGGATTATATCGACTTAGTTGCTCTGTGAGCTGACGGGTGCAAGCCAGTGGAGATTAATCGGAAAACGGCGGTAGTGTACGGATCATAGCGCACGTAGAAGAAGTCCGTTACAGCACTGTAAACATTTTTTGCAACTGGAACTGACAAGTTCATGTACAATTACAAAATTTTGTTGGCTTACAAAGTTATATTTTGCAAATCTCTAGTGTTAGTTCATTTAGNAAGTTCATGTACAATTACAAAATTTTGTTGGCTTACAAAGTTATATTTTGCAAATCTCTAGTGTTAGTTCATTTAGAAAAATAGTATTTGTGTGAATAACGAAATAAGTTTATGTTGTTACAAAGACATTGTAACAGTCGCGCGTCACTCATCACTTCTGGGAATTCCACACGTTCCTGAGAATAGCCTACCTGGCTCGTGGAGGGTCGCACTTTTAAACATTATGACATTTCGAAGAATATTACTGCTGTTTATAACGTCAACCAAGCAGCAAATTTGATTATGACTTGTATATAATACTTTATAGACTATGCTTTCACAGATGTTTGAAGTCAGTGGCGTGCGGTGAAGTGCTGCAAGGTAAGCAGGTGCTTGCTCACTGCTGTACATTCTTGGTGCACGCAGCAGGAGCCAGTAACCAATGCGCAGCGTAAGGGAACTGAATGTATTCCGACCACTCACAAGCGAGCAGCAAGGGACCCATTACACACGTCCTGTGGCGTCGGCTGCCGAGCTACTTTTTAGTGGTGGGAGTGTACGCAACATAGCAACAGGGTACAGTACAGATCTAACGCTAGTTTACCATGCAAAATTTCACCACACGCCACTGTTTGAAGTATTTTAAAATTCGTCGATAAAAGAGTACGGACAGCTGATTCATGACTTAAATTTTAGATAAAGGATTACAGTAAAACCTCATAATTGATTTCAGCTAAATTATTTTATTTCGACTATCATAACTGCACAGAAAAAATATGCAAAGAAACATTGGAACATAACATTGAAAAGAAAAGTCACGAGAATGAATTTCTTATTTTGTGTGTGTATATATATATATATATATATATATGTCTATATATATGCGTGTGTATATAANATTTTGTGTGTGTATATATATATATATATATATATATGTCTATATATATGCGTGTGTATATAAAAATATATACATATATATATATAACATCCCCATATAAATTTCTATACATGGAAGTAAAATATTTTTGTAGGGAAACAAATGTTTGTAAATTTAGAAAAAAGGTTGTTGACCTGCTGAATTTGTACATTTACTAGAGCAACATCTGTACTGCTATATAACAATTCTTGCAGAAATACTGATATACAGTTAACTGTTTGTACCATATCAGAATTTCAAGTTAAGATGTGTGCTAAAGGCCGATGAGTCACCATTTCTTAGAATCCACTTATGGCGAGGGCTACTTCTTTCCTTGAACGACAGGGCAAATTCCATTTTGACTGGTTTGAAAATGATGTGTTAGCCCAAGTTACGGGTTTGCAACATTAATTTTGTAACAGTAGAGACCTGGTTTGGTAAATGTATGTGATTTTAGCTGCGGTAGTACAAATATGTACGTTAATCTTCAACCTTTTAAGAAGTGTTTAGAATTATCTCTTAATACATATTTTGTATTTGATAATGTTTTTCTAGATATCGAAATGTAAAAAAGTGTGTTGCAAAATACGAGTACATTCGTATGGTTTCGTATGGCTTCCTTTGAATAAAATATAAGTGACAAAAATAAGCAACAGGAAGCAGGGCTAAAGAAAAAAAAAACTCTCAGAAAAATTCAACAGCTGTCGGCAGCATTCATTTTCTCATGTATATACATNCAGGGCTAAAGAAAAAAAAAACTCTCAGAAAAATTCAACAGCTGTCGGCAGCATTCATTTTCTCATGTATATACATGTTCTCTTTTGAAGGTAAAATACCGCATATTAACACCAGATTAAATTATTGAAAGGACGTATAACATATTAACGNATGTTCTCTTTTGAAGGTAAAATACCGCATATTAACACCAGATTAAATTATTGAAAGGACGTATAACATATTAACATATAACATTATGAATGGATGCATCAGTGGCGCGGTGGTTAGTGTGCTTGCTTCTAACGTTGAGGTTCCGGGATAGATTTCCGTCAACGCAATGGTAATTTTTAAAATCGTAGTTGGGTTAGGGCATGCCTGACGGGGTTACATCANCAGGGCTAAAGAAAAAAAAAACTCTCAGAAAAATTCAACAGCTGTCGGCAGCATTCATTTTCTCATGTATATACACGTTCTCTTTTGAAGGTAAAATACCGCATATTAACACCAGATTAAATTATTGAAAGGACGTATAACATATTAACGTANGTTCTCTTTTGAAGGTAAAATACCGCATATTAACACCAGATTAAATTATTGAAAGGACGTATAACATATTAACGTATAACATTATGAATGGATGCATCAGTGGCGTAGTGGTTAGTGTGCTTGCTTCTAACGTTGAGGTTCCAGGATAGATTTCCGTCAACGCAATGGTAATTTTTAAAATCGTAGTTGGGTTAGGGCATGCCTGACGGGGTTACATCANGGATAGATTTCCGTCAACGCAATGGTAATTTTTAAAATCGTAGTTGGGTTAGGGCATGCCTGACGGGGTTACATCAAATGTGTTCCATGGAGTCCAGACACGTATGTGTATCATCAAGAAGACAAATTATTTTGTAGAAGTCCAAATAATAGGTTGTGATTCTGCAGGAAAATTATTTGAGAATTACTACATATGTTGTAATTCTATAGGATATAAGTCGGTAGGTTACAGTACTGTTTGTAAAAATACTGCATTTATTTCTTGCGAAGTTTACAAAGCCTTTTTTGTAGTGTTACCTAGAATTTATTGGGCTACTGACTAGTTTCCAAAAGTTTTCTCTTTGTAAAGGTGTGGTAGGTCAAGGTTGTCCTGCGTTGGTTGAGAGTAAACTGCGGATTCGCCGCGTCTCGGCGAGGTTCACAAAGTCGTGATCACGTGTCCTTCAACTTTCCAGGCCGTTAACAGGCCGTTAAAGGAACTGCTGAAGTGATAAAACGTATACACCAACGAGAAATTTCGCTTCGCGGACAGAAATCACTACCCGCCTCGACGTTGGGATGACAGTGCCACAGAAGAATATCTGAGATTAAAGAACCGAAACAGCCTCTTATATCACGAACTCCAGCCACACACTTCAACAAAATGGCGTCCCGGGCTAGCAACACGTCGGAACGTCGTTCGCCAGTCAGCACCATGGCAACTTACTCGTCAGCCGCCAGTCCAGCCAATAGAGAGTCTTCCACAGCATGCACTAGCCAATCAGACACGACGCCCTTTCCAGAGCCTCGCGCAGTCAGCCAGCGAATACGTCTACATCAAAAGACCCGCCACGCCTGTTCACTTACTCTCCTGTCCTGATTCTGAGGCGACAGAAACATTGTATGCGCCAAGCTTTGTTAAATGTGTACTTGCTCTTAACAGCGAGGTTTTGAGAGCCGATGAGGACGATTGAGATGAGCACGGAGCAGCGCCGGAATGCAAGGGTGGAGGAAAAGGGAGATCACCGAGAAAACCCGCCAACCAGAGGCATCGTCCGGCACGAGTCGATTCCCACACGCGAAAATCCAAGAGTGACACGGTCCGGGATTGAACACGGTTCGCCTTGGTGGGAGGCGAGCATGCTAACCGTTCAGCCACTCTGACCACTTAGTTTGCTTGTGTTTCATTTATTGGACAGTACGGTAGTGAAAGACGGAGTGGTTCCAATATTTCAAACTTGAAGTATGAGATATTTTTTNTTCATTTATTGGACAGTACGGTAGTGAAAGACGGAGTGGTTCCAATATTTCAAACTTGAAGTATGAGATATTTTTTATGTGGAGTGTTAGCTATTTTACTTGGTAACTTCTGTTAGAGATACTGGTTTAACTCCAGTGCCCCTGTCCTTTATTTAAGACACTTAAGCTCAGAGCCACTTCCGCATTGGTATTATCTTAACTGCTGCGTGCTTTAGATAGCTGCCTNTTCATTTATTGGACAGTACGGTAGTGAAAGACGGAGTGGTTCCAATATTTCAAACTTGAAGTATGAGATATTTTTGATGTGGAGTGTTAGCTATTTTACTTGGTAACTTCTGTTAGAGATACTGGTTTAACTCCAGTGCCCCTGTCTTGTATTTAAGACACTTAAGCTCAGAGCCACTTCCGCATTGGTATTATCTTAACTGCTGCGTGCTTTAGATAGCTGCCTACGAATCACAGACGTTCAGTGCGAAACACCAGTTCTGTTGGCCTTCGTATTCCACTTACCAGCATCATATTGTTCTACACCACACCAGAGACCGCACTGTCATTATACGACCGTCACTACTGGCTGGTTATTAGCCTTTGGGATTCCGGATTGATTTTGTCCCAATAAAATTACGTGTACTCTTTAAGATAATTTAAAATATATCATTCTATTTTGAGTAGATATCAGAAATGTTTTTAATAAAAAATTTTCTAGGCTGTAGTTTTCTTGTAAGATGATGTTAAACACCATAGCGGACCAATGTATCTATATTGGTGTGTAGTTTTTTTTCAAGGACAAAACAATTTTTATAGTTGCTTTGATCGAGCTGCACTCAAGCAAAGACTGCAAATCGTTATTGCATGTAATTAAAAGTAGAACCTACCGCCAACCAAGCTACGGCTAGATAATAGTAACAATGAGAACCAGACGCTCCTGGTAGTTTTCTAAGAAACGTGCGAGGCACTTGTTTTTTCCTTAAGAAAGCTGGTTGTTGTTTGTTGAACAGTTTATCTTGGAGACCACGTGTCCCTGAAAAGCATTAGCGCACAAACACGAGACGTTATTACCAGACTGCCTTGGGTCGGTAAACAGTAATTACTACAGTAAGCTATATTATCTCCACCGTGTTCGTTTTTACCCGTCATTACACTTGTAACACTTCACAAACCATTAAAATACACGCAAATACGCGTTATTCGGGGCGTGAAGACAGGGAAAAATTAGGTGAAACTTCTGTTAAGTGCACGTAATCAAAAGCGGTGGCATTTCTTAAAGGAACTAATTTAAGATTGCTATCTCCGCACCACTTTGAACTCTCGTGGTTATAAATGAACACGAGCGGGCGTATGAAAATATGTTAACTAAGCTAGCTTACGATGTTATTTTTCTAATAGCTTTTGAGATATGAACACAGATAATTTTACAATATAGATATCTGGATAATGTTCTTAACTGCTTTTAAAAGAAAACTAATGTGGTAGAAGAAGACGCCGATGACGATTACATTTAGGACACAGAGAATATAAACACACAGAGGCGAAATGGCGTGGTGGTGATGTGGGCGTGTCCATTTGCTGATTAGCTGTGCGAATTTCTGGGAACAGCCGTGTGTTGATTGGCTGCTGCGTGTCGCGGAAGTTTCCTTATTGGCTGAGCCGCCGGCTGGGGAGGTCACCACGCATTCATTGGCGAACGCGGTCCCAACACGTCGCTGGCTAGTGACGCCATGTTGCCGGAGTGTGCGGCTCCAGATGGCGGCTCAAGCGGCTGGCTTCACCTCTGTATTCTTATTTTGTTCTCTGTGCTATAGGCCATTCACCGGGAATGGCACTTTTCTGATGCCCTGCTAAAGTTCTACTTCCAGGATATTCCTCAGCCTCGTGCAAACTAAGCTTAACCGAGTCTAAAAATTTACATCAAAGGGACAGCGCACCGCATTCGCGCAGTGTACAATTCTACATAATAACTATTTCTTACTAGGCATTACCAACACCACNCGCAGTGTACAATTCTACATAATAACTATTTCTTACTAGGCATTACCAACACCACTATATACTCCTTGTTTTTATTCACTTTAATTAGAAATTAAAATTATGATTTATATATAAAATATAAGCAATAGTTTAACTTAACAAAGAAATGGTACTTTTACGTTAACACAAGTATAAAACGTTCGTGATAAACAATATATATATGAAACAACCAAACACATCTTGCATGGGGTGATTTTTCAAAGGTTTGATTCAAAAAGTGTGAAGGAACCGCGAATAGACTATACAACATAGTGTCTTGTAAGACGTAGACCAATATGACAGTGATAAGTAGAATATCCAGATCAACATAACTGGCGTATAATCTATTCGCGGTTTGTCACACTTTTTGATTCAAACCTTTTAANCGTGGCTGCGAAAGATTAACACAGTGCCGCGACATCTCACACAGAATATTGTCTGGTTTAGCTTGTTCACATTTAGCAGAACGCTTATAAAATATTTGTTTAGATTTCTCTGCGTATCCGTCAACAATCACATGTATCTAATGATTGATATGCATCCGTTCGTCTAATGGTACTGGTAATAATATTATTTCACCGTAGTTACGGAAAAAATGATTTCTGCGAATATTTAAATTACTGTATCAATTGCTGAAAATAACCATAATAACAAAAAAAAAAAAAAAAACCACATCCCAGAAAATAAATGATAATATGCAAGAACCTTGTAGTTAATATAACATGTACCAACGAGCAAAAAACAACAAACCGAACAAGAAAAACAATGGAAAACAACCACAATGAACCCGAATCAGGACAAAATTATTTACTGTCAGAATTTAAGGGACATATTTCAAATTATCAAACATNAACCACAATGAACCCGAATCAGGACAAAATTATTTACTGTCAGAATTTAAGGGACATATTTCAAATTATCAAACATGGCAACAAATTACAGACGAAGAAAACACTGTTAAAGTGATATATGCTAAAAACCCAATTTCAGACGAAAAACGAAACATGACACAAATAATGTCCACAATGAACACAGGAGAGAAAAATGTTATAAGTATTTAGGTTCTCCTATAGCTCTTAGTTTTTGTTGTCCGATTTTCGAGTTTGTTTTGTGTTTTTTCGTTCTTATGCTTTTTTTTCGGTAGTATATACAGTAAAATTAAAACTTACAGAATTATTAAATTACTATTGGCCTTAAACTTAAATACTTTAAACATGACCTCGGTATGCGAACAACCATTCACCAACGACGCTTTAGTTTTAGAACATCATACACCTCCCTACTCAAATTCATTATTTAGTTTAGTAACTAAGGAGCATAAAACGGAATATTTATCCTTAAAAAAAAATATCGTTCGGGCAAATAAAACCGCTCAGCTATAAAATAAGTTACTGAGCGTGATGAACTTACTTAACACCATCGACGCGCATGGCTAGTGTGATAGGTTAACATGAAGCTGGCCACGCCCTTCAACACAGCGGAACACTAACAGGAACTCCTCGGCACAGCTGGTGAGTCGTGAGTGGGCAAGGAAAGTGAAGACGTGACGTGAGCAAAGTATAACAGCCCATTAAATGTTCACCTCTTCACAGAAACATATATATGTTTTACATCAAGCCTGACTAATGGAAATGATGATTCCGGTACATAATTTCACCAATTGTCCAAAGTGCTAAAGGTGATACAGAGAATTGAATGCCGCAAAAAATAGTTCACTATTAGTAGTAATTCAAAACACATTACCTCACATCTGTCGTGCTTGGGCGATTTTAACATTTACGCTCATCAAGTGTTTGTCCGTGAATCACAGACATTCTGTATCGGTATAACACAATGACCGCTGGCGCAGTCGACTACAAGAAATGAATTTCCGCAGGCACGTAGCCAGTAACCAAAGATAATCTTTAGGTACAGAGCAGAAAATTACACAGAGGCGAAATAGCGTGGAGATTTTTTTAATGTGAGCGTACCCATTCTCTGATTGGCTGCGCGGGACTCTGTAGAACGGGCCTCGCGTCTGGTTGTCTGCCGCATGTTGCGAAAGACTACCTGTTGACTAGGCTGCCAGCTGTCATGTACACTGAGATAGAAATATATTTTTAGGAACCCAACGTCTGTATTTGTAACGCACCTGGACTGCTAATGCAAGGCCAGCAACCAGAATAGTCGTAGGTACCATTTAAACATCGTAGTTAATGCAATACAGCTGTATGTTGTACAGTCTTGTATGTGATTACATCTGCAACTATGAATATAGTTCCTAAGGCAGATCATTCTGTTCCATCTACAGAATATATGATTCCTTACACATCACAACTTCAGTAATATATTGATTGCTCCCGTGGCAAACGGCGCTGTAATAAACTAAAAGAACATTCTGTTGCTGGTATCCTGAAGCCCGTTTACGGAACTCTTCTGTTGTCACTTCTCTGCTGATTTATTCCAGAGTAAGATACCAGGCGCTGATTGGCGACCAGCGTTCCGACATGTCGGCCAGTGACGCCATCTTGCTGCCATGTGCAACTGGAAAAAGGATGTTTTGATTCTGTATTCTTCTGTTTTCTGCGGTAATACAACCCACCACAACAAGTACGCTGTCTTAGAACAACTTTTCGTTAATCGCTGGTATGATATGCCACCCTGTTGCGTTCAGTTAAACTGTGCATATACGGATACTGAAATATTTTCAACATTGATTACGAGCATACGGAATGAACCTCCGAACACTCACAGCACGAGTTCCTGATACTTCATTGACTGGATCTCCGAGTTTTGAGCGACTGGAAACTAAAAAACCACCAGTGTACAGCACGGTAGAAGAGAGGACGTTTTTAGATCACGCGGCGTTGAATAAGGAAGGGACGTACTTTAGCTAATGGTAAGCAGGGACGTGAATATTTTTCAAGTACATTTCAGGACAAGCTATAATCCAAATACGAGCAGGTTGAACACTTTGAAGACTATGTCCGAGCCAAAGAATACTTAACAAACACCAGTACTAAAACTTCCAATACTCCGGAAAACAGGTCTTGAGTAATGTCTCTTCTTATAAAGACGTGCACAACGCATACTGGATGTGAACCACTGATTCAGTACACAAGCGTTCCTGAACGCACCCGCAGCTAACCTCGCAATGCAAACTCCGCGGCAACGCTCTGTTGCTTTAGGCGTCATATTAAAAATAAGTGTCTGACATACCATACACATGTCAGTTAACATTATCTACCGCAGTACTACTAGTTTGCCATAATTGGTAGGAATCGGCCACTTGTTTCCCCGAGATATAACAAAATAAATGATTAATTCATGTAACGCATATCTCAAAAAATGGCCCACAAAAGTGGTTGTTGTTTAGCCTATATGATGCTCGAAAAATATACTGTCAAAGTACAAAATTTGGTTGAAATTTGTCAAATGGTTTAGTAGTTATACCAAATAAACCTAAAATATTCGTATTACCGTCATTTTGAAAATAATAGTCTAATAAGTTTCAATTACTTATATGTACCGGGCTTATTGTAGTATTACTTACGTGCCAAATTTGGCGAAAATTGGTTGCGTAGTTTTAGAGATATAACGTAAAACATTTATTTTTTCATGTGGTACTATCTTCAAAAGTGGTGGACTAACAAAAATATCCACCTCTGAATTCAATGCTCACACATTGTGCTGNATTTATTTTTTCATGTGGTACTATCTTCAAAAGTGGTGGACTAACAAAAATATCCACCTCTGAATTCAATGCTCACACATTGTGCTGTCAGCATACAGAATTTGGTTTAAATCGGTAGAATGGTTTCCAAGATGACACATCACCCTAAATTATAAAATATCTGCAATTTCGATAATAAGAACCCGGCATGGTCGAAAACTAAAAACGTCAGGTGTCCTTACTTAGTACTATATGTGTACCGAGTTTCATGAAATTCGTTTCACGCGTTACAAAATTGAAGGGAAACACGCACAGCACACACACAGGCACACACATACGTGATGCAAATACAGCAGCCTCTCGGCTGCCATACTTTTATATTTTAACGCAGCGCTCTTGGTCAATGAGCCATCCTGTGCTTCGTCTGCCCACTCGGTGGGGAAGAGGGGTCATGCCCTCTCATCGCAGGTGTCCCAGCCATGCACCTGAGGTAACAAAATCCAAAGCCCTGACTTGATACACAAGTACGGCCGAAAACACCCTTCCACAAGGTTCTGAGACCCTCGTACTCAGACACCAAGCGTGTGGTCTGGCCGGGGTACTACCCTAGTGTCTCTCCAGGACACAACCGGAGCGGGTTTCCGCTCACCGCCCGGTCTNCTGAGACCCTCGTACTCAGACACCAAGCGTGTGGTCTGGCCGGGGTACTACCCTAGTGTCTCTCCAGGACACAACCGGAGCGGGTTTCCGCTCACCGCCCGGTCTCTTTGAGAGGGTTATCTCTCCAGACCTCCTCCAGCATACGGAGTTAACCACTGCCAGCACGAGTCCAACCTCTAGTGATCGGTACACCAGAGAGAACTTCTGGTGGGGCAAACCCGATCAGCCCGTGCTCTCACTTATTTGCCACGGCACTTGTGGGTATTCAGATACCCGACCGCCCCACCAATGCTCTGCACAACCCACCGGAAGGGCGGAGTATGAACGACTCGGAGCGGCATGCGTCCTCGATTCCTCGGGGAATGCCGAAATCGGGGATAGTAGCCCTCGCTCTGTTTTGGAGGAATCTCATCAATATTGATAATTAATTCTCCTTATGTCATCACAGCCTCCAAGCCGTCACCACCACTTCCCACCACTAGTGTACAGTTGGAGGAGCCGTCATCGAGCCCTGACCATTACCATACATGGGAAATTCTTCACACAGGAAATTCCAATCTTGGGTCCCATCGGCCTGAATGCCAAGTGGTCCAACACCCTGCCAAGTGGTTGGACCTTGGTACTATCTATCGGCCCAAGCCATTACGGCAGATACCCCTTACCAGCCACGAGGAAACTGGTTCCCATAGGGATTCGGGCGGCGTAGCCCAATTTGTAAATCACAGGCGTGGCACTGGTAGACTTGGGTCGCAATGGATGGAGAGAGGCTATAAGAGACGCATCACCCACCCTTTCTAGGGCCGATGCGGTAACCAGGCTTGGCTACTATAGCATAGTTCTGCCACACCACCTCAAGCGCCCAGAAGCCTTCCTCCCGAAGGAGTCACCGACCCGTAACACCCACACAGGCACACAATAAGAAAAAATATCNAGCGCCCAGAAGCCTTCCTCCCGAAGGAGTCACCGACCCGTAACACCCACACAGGCACACAATAAGAAAAAATATCTCATAAGCCCTTCTTTCCTTCGGAAAGTTGGCTAAAAAATGCACTACTCGGAGCAGCGTACGGTCATCGCCAAGCACTATTACGCTTGCAACAGGAATGTTTCGCAACTAGTTACCACTGTACTTGAGAGAGTGCGCGAGTGCAGNCCAAGCACTATTACGCTTGCAACAGGAATGTTTCGCAACTAGTTACCACTGTACTTGAGAGAGTGCGCGAGTGCAGCTGGCTGCAAGTTAGTCACCGCAGTACGGCTTATTGCTGGCAACAGGTAAGTTGTTGCTACAAACCTCTAGTATAGGCTAAACTAACGTACCCTATATGTGTTGCAGTTGTTTAAGTATTTCAAATGCAAATACGAGTTTGGTTTTCACACGAATGAGTTTAACCACCAGGGCTATATGGTACCAAATATCGTATAGTGAGACATGCTGAATATCAGATATCCGATTATAGAGCGGTTATTTTATTAGCAAAACAGAATGGGTTGAAAATTATTTGCCTACAACTACATTCTAGACATAACCTCCAACCTTTCTGTGTTGCTTTGATGATTCCATTAAAAAAGTTTTAGTCTGCAGGAAATTGAATCCCTTCGGGGCTGTTTCTGTTTACCAAGTTGTATCTTAGTTGTGACGAGCTTATCTGAGTGGAGAGAATAGAGTGGAATGGAGAGGCGAGATTTTGGCGAATCTTAAAATCGAGATCTTGAGAGCCTATGAGGGCGAAGTGAGGTGAGCATGGAGCAGCGCCGGAATTTAAGAACGTGGGAAACGTGAGATCCCTGAGAAAACCCACCGATCAGCGGCATCGTCACGATTCCCACATGTGAAAATCCGGAAGCGTCCCCGCCGGCAATCGAATCCGGTTTGTCTAGGTGGTATGCGAGTAGTCCGACCACTACACAACCGCGGCACCACGAGCTTATCTGAGAGCAGCTACCATGGAGTCGGCTGCAAATGGGTTCAGAAAATGTGGTTAATCACTCTTTGGCCCACTGTTTCTCGGAGAGCAAGATTTCCTACCAGACAATAACAAGCAGTTATGACGTGAGTATGGTTCAGTAGAATCGTTAATTCCGCCTTTCAACTTACAAAAATGTATTAAAACGAGACAAAGGAACAAGAGGGAACAAGCTATTATACACATATGGACGCAGCTAGTGAAGAAAACACAATAAATCCAAAAACGAGTGAGACTACACAGAAAATGTATTATGTTTTGGCAACAGTATTTATGTTACTATAACATTAATTTTTTGATATTTGTGAGTCGTCAGTAACTTATGTTGCTGTTAATGTAATATAATGTTAAGCTATTGATGTTAGTGTAACATTAAGTACTCCCTACTGTACTAGCCACATTAAGGTGGTGTTTATGTTGCGGCAAGACAACTTTTGTGTTACGGCGAAACTACTTTTCTGTGGACTGCAAAAAAAATTTTGTGTTGCATTAATAATGTTTATTTTTTGCTTTAAATAAACAATGTGGTGTAAAATAAATTAAGTACGATTATTTTGTCACGGAAAGAAATATTGTTAACGATAAAAAAATTACAGCCGACAGGGTAATCGAACCAATGCCCAGAGTATTTGACGCACCTTATCAACTGCTCAACCTTAACATATCTGAAACTGTTCCATAGTATGGTTATTAAATATAATTCAAACGACAAACTGTAGTTCTCTTTCGTTATATGGAAATACTTCATGCTGNCCATAGTATGGTTATTAAATATAATTCAAACGACAAACTGTAGTTCTCTTTCGTTATATGGAAATACTTCATGCTATAGAAACATGTGCGTATTTGGCACACGTAAACCGCTTTGCAAGTCTCGAGGACGGGTCTAGGCTACAGTTAGTTTTCATAATGTTCTTTAAAATTTAAATACTGTGGTTTCATTTCACCATGTTGTGCCGAAGCACAAATAATTGAACACTAACGAACTATTTTAAAGCTTATATTTTGGCAAACTATTTTTATAATAACTGGTAGCACCNACAAATAATTGAACACTAACGAACTATTTTAAAGCTTATATTTTGGCAAACTATTTTTATAATAACTGGTAGCACCATAAAGAGGGGTTTCAAACCTATTATAGTTCATAAAATTAATCATCATAAACATTTTCAAAATAAAAAATATATATAGATAATGTTCAAAGTTTAACCAAAAGATATTACAAAACATAAGAGTATTCATTGAAATGCCCATGCAATTTGATGTCGGTTAAAACGTGTAATACAGAATTAGCACTTGAATACAATGAATGCAAATGCTTAAACAATTGCAAAATACAAGTACGTTGACTAGAGTTTAGATAATGAACAATTAGGAAAAAAATGAGGGCAGCGTAAAAGACTTAGTTAAGCCTCCTTTAATAAAATTTACGTATTAAAATATTTAATAAGATTTACTTAAAAGTGAAGTATCGGTGGAGACAGTCAAATTACCCATCAAAGCTCCATCGATTAAAATCCAAAAAAAAATAAAAAATATCACATTTAAAATGAATTATTTACGTCCAACGCTAAAGTCGTAGACGCACAACATATGGAAAAAAACTGAAATGAATCTTGGGCAGCAGACAAAACTAAATACGTCACAAAGACTGGAATACACAGTAAAACTAGAGTTTTAGTTAGACCGAAACCAAATTTGGGCTGGCGACCGAAACCACAATTTAGAAAAAAAACACCAACTCACTCTATGCCCAAGATGACGCAAACTACGCCACACAAATATTAAAAACAATTAAAACAGACTCAATTTACACAATGCTTGCGACCCCGACTCATCGCATAGTGTTTCTCAACATCACGGCCGCTCAGGCGACGGAATACATTTAAAGGTGCCTCATCTCTGCACACGTCCTACGGACGGTTAAATTACAAATTAAAACCTATTGCAGCTCCTCAGACAACTCCTGCAGGCGACGACCGGGCGTAGAATAGACAGGGTGCAAGGTATGCAAGGAAGTATAGTAACTTGCCCGGTTAACAAAAAAAGGTGACGCATTGAAGGAGGGGAAATCAAGGGAAGGAGAACAGGGAGGGGAATAAGATGGGAGCCAAGCCGGGCATAGAGCAAGCCACCTCGCAGAGTCGAAAGTAATGCAGACGTTTGGCGCGACGAGCGTTAGCGTCGCAACCCAAACCTGTGCTCTGCGGATCAATCTCTGAACATCTTGACAAAAAACTTCCAAAGATTAAATAAATACAGAAGATTTAAGGTACTTAGAAAGAAAGGTAAACACCAAAGAGTCATATAGAAGTTCAGAAAAAGGATAGACTTCCAGGTTACATGCAGAAATTCACATAGAACAGTTCAGTAACAATTCACAAAACACTTGGAGTGATCAGCTCCATCTCAAAGTTGTAATGACGATGTTGTCAATGAAATCCCCGGGGACGGTGGGCAGCCAGGTGGAATACCACTCTGCACCATTAGAGAGGTCTCTTCATCAGCACAAGGTACAGTTGCCAACTGNACGGGGGTTCACGAATGGAGAAACCTAGTGGACCTCTGCCTCTTCCAGCAGATGACTCACACGACAGCACGACGGCGGCGAAGGTAGGTGGGCTCAGGTAGACTCGGCGGGAAGACAAGAAACATACAAAACAACCATGGATTAGAAAGAAGAAAACAAAACAACAAGGGAACGATGTCAAGGAAACAATTTTCGTATACGAGAATGAACAAAGCAACCAAAGTGCAGGCACTAACGTGATCATTAAACGATTAATTTCGTTGTAAACAGGGTTTCAACTGAGACACATGTGCTTTTCTAAAAAAAACCGGTTTGAACTGGGCGAGACAAGACTAACAGTGTTAGGGCCTAGAAATGTATTAATTTAAAAAAAAACCGACAAACATTGGAATTAGATTCCTTGTTAAATCCCTTCCCATATCTGCCAGCATATAATTCTTACAAAGGACCAGGTCCCCTATCTTAAAACTAACAGCAAAAGCAACAACGGAAACAAAATAAAACGTTTAGAAAAGGTATCCAACAAAATTAAAATACATATATTACCCCTTTTGGATCTAACTAAAGGACCAAATATATTCACATGGATCGTGCACCAAGGAGTCAGGGGAATCTGTGTGACAGCCTGGCCAACATTTCAACGTTAAACCTGTCAGTTAATGCGAGCTACTTCTTCTTCACTCCGCACTATGCATGTGATATCATTCGCGTATCCAATGCATGTTTGTTTTCGTGTCCAAACACTGATACCGTTGAGATTCAAGTGGAGTGTTCTTAGGAGTGGTTCAATGTACAGTACGAATTAGGACATGGATAAGGGACAATCTTGACGTGCGGGAGATTGACTGGTAAAACTTTCTGTGTTTTTAAACCTCTTCTCAGAGTTTGTAAAATGGCGATAGTTGGTTGCGGAAAGCCTANACTGGTAAAACTTTCTGTGTTTTTAAACCTCTTCTCAGAGTTTGTAAAATGGCGATAGTTGGTTGCGGAAAGCCTGCATGTAGCATAATTCTGTCAAGGAGATTCCAGTTCACTCGATCACGAAGGCTTTGTTCAATAAAGACATTGGTCCTAGTGTTGATTTGGCTGTTATCTGAACATCACGCAATACTGGGAACACCTTGAATAATAGAGGTTTTTCGCACGGCACAACATTGTCCAGGTCCTATAATGTCAGAGAAGACATGCTTGAGACGATTTGCGAAGAGGCGCGCAGTAATCATATNACTGGTAAAACTTTCTGTGTTTTTAAACCTCTTCTCAGAGTTTGTAAAATGGCGATAGTTGGTTGCGGAAAGCCTACATGTAGCATAATTCTGTCAAGGAGATTCCAGTTCACTCGATCACGAAGGCTTTGTTCAATAAAGACATTGGTCCTAGTGTTGATTTGGCTGTTATCTGAACATCATGCAATACTGGGAACACCTTGAATAATAGAGGTTTTTCGCACGGCGCAACATTGTCCAGGTCCTATAATGTCAGAGAAGACATGCTTGAGACGATTTGCGAAGAGGCGCGCAGTAATCATATNCAACATTGTCCAGGTCCTATAATGTCAGAGAAGACATGCTTGAGACGATTTGCGAAGAGGCGCGCAGTAATCATATAGTCCGCGCAGAGCAGAGTTATAGGCCTGCGATCAGTTATGATGAGCGGGTTATTTTTCTGACGGATCACTGACAAAATACCTTCAGTTTGATATCGACAAAGTGCATTTCTGGTGATGACTGTTCGCAACATGTTGCAAAATTCCGTCTAGATGACAGGCCGATAATGCCGATAAAATTCGTACGGAATGCCATCAATTCCCTGCGATTTATTTTTAGGAGTGTGTTGTGCGATTACTGTAACATCCTCGTTCGTGATTTCGCGCTGGAGTAGATCATTCGAGTCATCACTAAGACGNTGTGTTGTGCGATTACTGTAACATCCTCGTTCGTGATTTCGCGCTGGAGTAGATCATTCGAGTCATCACTAAGACGTTTTGTAATGCTGCGCACAAAGGTAGCTCCGGCATCTGTATCGATTGTCTGTTATAAGTAGAGGCGTGAGTAGCGGTCACGGAAGGCAGCCGCAATTGTCACTTGGTCTCGTAAAGTTGTTCCAGCTACAGTATGTATGACATCAACATGTCTTTTGGCACACATTTTCTGTTCGCTCGCAAGGGCCTGAATACTTAGCCGCTCTTGCTGTAGGGTNGTGTTGTGCGATTACTGTAACATCCTCGTTCGTGATTTCGCGCTGGAGTAGATCATTCGAGTCATCACTAAGACGGTTTGTAATTCTGCGCACAAAGGTAGCTCCGGCATCTGTATCGATTGTCTGTTATAAGTAGAGGCGTGAGTAGCGGTCACGGAAGGCAGCCGCAATTGTCACTTGGTCTCGTAAAGTTGTTCCAGCTAGAGTATGTATGGCATCAACATGTCTTTTGGCACACATTTTCTGTTCGCTCGCAAGGGCCTGAATACTTAGCCGCTCTTGCTGTAGGGTNCATCAACATGTCTTTTGGCACACATTTTCTGTTCGCTCGCAAGGGCCTGAATACTTAGCCGCTCTTGCTGTAGGGTAGTGTAAGTATGAAAATATTGCATGCACTGTACCATATTATTGCGATGTATGTGTAGAATATTTTCTTTCAGTCGACGCGCTGTGTCCCTCACATTCGTCCGTGTCGACGCCGTGGTGTCAAAGTCGCGCAACACCCGCTTGTAGAAGTATAACACTGACGTTTGCTTGCGCCGGCAACGTGTGCTTCGTGGAACTGAAACAGCTGCCGGTCGCCCAGTTTGACGCAGCATCCCCACCAATCGGCCGCNCGGCAACGTGTGCTTCGTGGAACTGAAACAGCTGCCGGTCGCCCAGTTTGACGCAGCATCCCCACCAATCGGCCGCATCAGCATAGCGCAGTTTCTGTCGAACCCAATACAGCCAGAGCTGTTTGAAATTAGGGCACACGAGTACACTCTGTCTTGTCCCGTAAGTCCCGTCTGTAGTCGCCAATAATTCCGCCCACGCACCCGAGCTCTTNACACGAGTACACTCTGTCTTGTCCCGTAAGTCCCGTCTGTAGTCGCCAATAATTCCGCCCACGCACCCGAGCTCTTGGAGCACAATCGATAGTGCACAGCACGAGAGAATGGTCGGTAAAGGCAGCGGGAATGACATCATAACTACGAACAGATCGTCTGTGGTTTCTGGATATGCAAAATCGGTCTAGCCTCGTACTTTATGATTGCGAATGAAACTTGTAGTGGGGTCTTGGTATGTTGAGAATGTCTACCACATCTTACACTTGGATCGCAGTTATGAGTTCTTGCAGTGTCGTGTTCATTGGATACAGTCCACCACGATGGTCTAGTGGGTTTAAAACACAATTGAGATCACCACCGAATNCAGTGTCGTGTTCATTGGATACAGTCCACCACGATGGTCTAGTGGGTTTAAAACACAATTGAGATCACCACCGAACATAACGTCCTGAGTAATGTCCCCGAGATTATACGGCCTGACTGGTGTATCCGAACGTTAGCCATCTGGTATCCATTTCGGATAATGTTACACGTTCCTCGACTGTGCGTTGCAGTTGTTAAAATACAGAAACTTGGGTTGGGTATTATCTTGCAAAAATAAAACGTCTATTGCATGGGCGTATGCCAAGTTATATAGGGAGCAAAATTTGTATGCTGCTTCAATAGCACAAATGTTAACTGTTGCTATCATGATCACACTACGATAGAAACATTAGTCCTCTGTTGTAGTGATCTTATAAATATAAGTCTTTCTTTCCTTCGGCAAGTAGGCTAAAAATAATTGGAAAACTTTTGTTTGTGAACACTACAATCCTTGTGTTAGTTTTAGTCGGTAACATTTGGTTGTCTTAAGTAGATCATTAAAAATATTTTTTGTTTGAAGTGCATTTTCACTGCAATGTTAGTTTGGTATAGAATTACCAGCAAATATTTACAAATTAAAATTTGGCAACCAGTTTTTCTATAATCCAATATTAGAAAAAACCCAATATCCGATATTAGGAACACCTACTACCCTATATTAAGCTTTTTTTTTTCAAACCATGAATTCACATTTTATTTTGGTATGTATTATTTTAACAATCCCACAAATAATTTGCTTACTTGAAATATATACTAGCTTTAACTATNTCTTACTTGAAATATATACTAGCTTTAACTATTATAAACCAAGCAAGCAATCGAGAAAAATTGGTTTGTTAGTACCTTATATTTATATACGTAAATGGGAATTTTGAAAAAATAGCCGACACGGAGTTAGTTGACCTGGCTGGTGTAGTAGCGCGACCCGGGTGGTGACGGCAGACAAGAAGTGCAGTGTGCGCGGTCTGCAGCAAGAGAAGCCGGCATCTGCACGCGGTGCAACTGGTGCAAGGGTGGAGAAAGCCACTACACCGCGCAACACAGGAGAAACTGCCTCGGGTATCGCCGACTACCTCCACCTGCACGGTAACTGGCTGCAGCTTGCCGGCAGTGTCCTGGTGCATTGGCACCAGCTGCTCCGGCTATCGTCGTTCTTTGCTGTGGAGGGACTCGCCAGTGTCGAGTTAACTACAGCACTTTAGTTAAGCCAGCACCTGGTTAGACAAAAATTAAATAAAGTTCCACCCTTCTTTGCTCATCTTCTCTCGACCATCAATAAAATGCATTGTTCCTATCCCTCTTTCTCCTGTAGCATTTTCTATTGGCGCATGTATTAATTTTTTAAGTTCTCTCATATCGAGAGGGTTTTCATGGCGTCTATGTCGGTTTTACTTTCTATATATGCTAAGTTATATATTAACTATATGTAGGTACACTCAGGAAGATAGTCATGGCTCTAATACACTGCCAAGACTGCCCAATCCCTCTTCGCCTCGATGCATGTCTCCTTGCATGAATTCTTTTCCATATAGGCGTATTGGGTTCAGCCATGAAACACACTTAAGTCCCGTTTCTACCTCAGACGTTCACATAGATTNTGAGTAATGTCCCCGAGATTATACGGCCTGACTGGTGTATCCGAACGTTAGCCATCTGGTATCCATTTCGGATAATGTTACACGTTCCTCGACTGTGCGTTGCAGTTGTTAAAATACAGAAACTTGGGTTGGGTATTATCTTGCAAAAATAAAACGTCTATTGCATGGGCGTATGCCAAGTTATATAGGGAGCAAAATTTGTATGCTGCTTCAATAGCACAAATGTTAACTGTTGCTATCATGATCACACTACGATAGAAACATTAGTCCTCTGTTGTAGTGATCTTATAAATATAAGTCTTTCTTTCCTTCGGCAAGTAGGCTAAAAATAGTTGGAAAACTTTTGTTTGTGAACACTACAATCCTTGTGTTAGTTTTAGTCGGTAACATTTGGTTGTCTTAAGTAGATCATTAAAAATATTTTTTGTTTGAAGTGCATTTTCACTGCAATGTTAGTTTGANAACATTTGGTTGTCTTAAGTAGATCATTAAAAATATTTTTTGTTTGAAGTGCATTTTCACTGCAATGTTAGTTTGATATAGAATTACCAGCAAATATTTTCAAATTAAAATTTTGTAACCAGTTTTTCTATAATCCAATATTAGAAAAAACCCAATATCCGATATTAGGAACACCTACTACCCTATATTAAGCTTTTTTTTTTCAAACCATGAATTCACATTTTATTTTGGTATGTATTATTTTAACAATCCCACAAATAATTTGCTTACTTGAAATATATACTAGCTTTAACTATTATAAACCAAGCAAGCAATCGAGAAAAATTTGTTTGTTAGTACCTTATATTTATATACGTAAATGGGAATGTTGAAAAAATAGCCGACATGGAGTTAGTTGACCTGGCTGGTGTAGTAGCGCGACCCGGGTGGTGACGGCAGACAAGAAGTGCAGTGTGCGCGGTCTGCAGCAAGAGAAGCCGGCATCTGCACGCGGTGCAACTGGTGCAAGGGTGGAGAAAGCCACTACACCGCGCAACACAGGAGAAACTGCCTCGGGTATCGCCGACTACCTCCACCTGCACGGTAACTGGCTGCAGCTTGCCGGCAGTGTCCTGGTGCATTGGCGCCAGCTGCTCCGGCTATCGTCGTTCTTTGCTGTGGAGGGACTCGCCAGTGTCGAGTCAACTACAGCACTTTAGTTAAGCCAGCACCTGGTTAGACAAAAATTAAATAAAGTTCCACCCTTCTTTGCTCATCTTCTCTCGACCATCAATAAAATGTATTGTTCCTATCCCTCTTTCTCCTGTAGCATTTTCTTTTGACGCATGTAATAATTTTTTAAGTACTCTCATATCGAGAAGGTTTTCACGGCGTCTATGTTGATTTTACCTTCTATCTATGATAAGTTATATATTAACTATATGTAGGTACACTCAGGGAGACAGTCATGGCTCTAATACACTGCCACGACTGCCCAATTCCTCTTCGCCTCGATGCATGTCTCCTTGCATGAATTCTTTTCCATATAGGCGTATTGGGTTCAGCCATGAAACACACTTAAGTCCCGTTTCTACCTCAGACGTTCACATAGATTAGGACAGTTTATAAAAAGTCTCAAAAGAATTAATAGCCACAGTGGATCCGGGGAAAACTTAACGTTTTGTGACGCCAGTCGTGCTACTACATTTCAGTTGTTGAAGTGTACACTAGGAAACATCCAGGCATAGCTCACACCTCTTCACGCCACCTTATTATTTCTTAGATTACATATAAGTATATATGGAAATTCACGTGCTTATCTTGTGACAACAAGGCTTCAAACACTTTTGTGTTGACAGCTCCTTGAGAACGCCGAGCCAGTTATCAGCGGTCCGGAAATACTACGGATTCATTCGGCAGCAGTCTAAACTGCAAAGTCTTCTCTAGACTCTCGTGCCAGCTATTTTTGTATTGGCTGCTGCGTCCCAGTGATTAACCAGTTAGCCCCTGGGCATGTATCAAGGCATTCCTTTCTTGTATCCTTTCATGCTTGTTATTATCCCGCAGTAATTCACAGCTCGTGTACTAAACGAACTCAATTGCACAACTGCACATGTTTTAAAGTCTAATTTGTCCTAGCTAGTAAAATTTCCGAGACTGTACCAATAAAGTTGTAATTGGTAATAAAACAAAATGCTGGACCAGTTATGGCCTTCCTCTGTCACAGCGCGCACCCATTAAGAATTTTTTTTCACGCCTCTTATTTGTAGGCAGAAATCACTGGGAAGGCTCCAAATTTCCTAATTATGAGGCCATCTTAACTCATCAATAGAGACACTGTATAATTTTGAAAAAATTTTGATGTGAGTATAGCTTCGTACTCACACGACAATCAATAACGAATGGAAATTTACTGACATGTGCACAGTTTGTTTAAACTAGGAAACAATGAACTTTCCCTGCGATGAACCACCTTCTCTGTGCATTCAGTTCCAGAGCCGACGATAATGTACGTGCTGCGCTGGAAGGTGTTATATGGACGGCGCTGTACACACCGACGTACAGTGCTCAATGCCACCCGTGCCTTCCGCCCTTCCACGTTTATGATCTGATTTGTTGACGTTTTCCACAACTCTGGTTTGCGAAACGCTTATACCTTTGCCACTGCTCACCAAACACGCAGTTCACTAGTCGTGATAACCAGGAATACCTGATTTTGGCAAAAAAAAAAAAAAACAATAGTTCCTGTTTAGCTGTACTTCAAGACACTTCAGCTCATATGTGCTTCCGCCATTGCATGATTTTAAATTATACATGTGTTAGGTGCCTGCCAGCGAATTACAACGTTCAGTACCCTAGTAACGTAATTCTGACTGACCATTCAAAAACCAAAATGTCTTCCCACACTGACTGGCGGCTAGTAGCCAAAGGAAAACTGAAGGTGTGCGCGTGGGATATTGAAGTATTGCCTTCATGGAACTCTTCTGGCGAGAAATGTGAACCCCTCGTAGTAACTAACCAAGTACCGTGCCAACAGAAGTAGTGTGCTGACCAGATTTTAAATTGGCTGCAACACCTACAACAGTTAGTGAAAGTGCGTCTGAATGTGTTTAAAATTCCGGGTGTAAGTTTTTTCCTTCGTGCTCTTCTTAACGGTGAGTTATTCAACTGTAACATACTAGAATTAAACAAGATTGCGATAGAGAAACCATTGAAGACACTATTTAGGATTGTTTTGTTGCCGAATCACGCTGACCCGAAGTGACAGTAATGGCAAAAGTGCCTAGTGAATAAGCATTCTTCATGCATGACACATTCCTTTGCTATGCAGCCTGCAGCGTGGTGATAATCCAAGATGCGTCCATTATTTTATAGCACAGTAATGGAGAGAGAAGGCTATAATTATTGTCTTCGCAGTCGTAGGAAGTTTTACAAGTATCGCAGAAATACATGTCACCGCCGCTCGAAAGGTCAAAACACTGCGCCGCTGGAGACAGCGGCGCAGTGTTTTGACCTTTCGAGAGACGGCCAATAGACTCTCCTTAGCTGAGCGGCCTGCCTGATCACACCTTCACTTATTTATCCAGGACACGGGCCGTGATCGCTGCAATTAGTTATGAAATCGCAAACCACAGANNNNGTTACGAGTTGTGGTCAGGCCCTTAGCTGAGCGGCCTGCCTGATCACACCTTCACTTATTTATCCAGGACACGGGCCGTGATCGCTGCAATTAGTTATGAAATCGCAAACCACAGACACCCCCTCCACCGGCCAGTAAACAGGGACAACGCAGCCGATATAGGACAGTGGAGTCCGTGGGCGGTGTCTTTTGTCGTCGGGCCATTGGAACGAGAAGACCACTGNTTTACAAACATATGCCAATAGTTATATTTTTCCACGAACTCTGCATAATTTTTAAAGTAACATATATTTCATCTAGAACGATTTGGAGTACAAGTAATTTATATTCGGCCGGTAATCGTTCGTCTACGTAAATTATACGCCATATTGTTCTC
>NQII01006185.1:111655-128503 GCA_002778355.1 Clitarchus hookeri
CGACGACAGTCTGAGGTGGCCATCGCACAGCGGGACACCCAGCCACGCCACCACCAGAGACGGTAGTGTGAAGCGGCAATAGTGTACGGTCCCCAACTTTCAACATACTGTCAACACGCCTGCTAAATTTCATTCCATTAATGCTTGTTATGTGTTTGTCCCTTAAAATTTTGAACCCGTTAACCAAATTTCACCAAACTCAATACACATATAGTAATTACTAAAGACATCCGACTTTAGTGATCACCCCGGGCACTTACTTACAAAATATCAGCAAATTAAACATTTAGAACGCCATGTTATAGCTCGGAAACCTTTTAATCGACATTTACCTACTTTCCAAAGGACAGATAGGCTTGTGAGATCACTTTCCTGTGTTTCTGTGTGGGTGAGTGTGTCTGTGAATGTGTGTGTCTGAAGATACTTTACCATTTCCATAGGACAATGAAACTTCTGGCACTCGAAGACTGAACCTTTGTGATTGGTCGGCAAAAATTCAAGCAGTGTCAACAAATTGTAGCGTCCAATCACAAGAGGACTCAGTGGCGTAGCCTATGAGGATAGACGGTGGGAGGAGGGGGCGGCGAGGTGGTTACAGTCGAAAATTGGGATTCACTAGTTAAATAATTTTGTAGTCTTGTTTTGAAGTAANCTATGCTGCTGTCAGACAGGACTCTACAGCTGTGTTTTGAAAAATATGAAGGTTAAAACATTTTCCACTGTTTTCCATTGACTCTAGCCATCATCTCTAATAACTGCTGTCTTTAGGTGGGGAAATCTGAGCACGCGGGAGAAATTTCAGTAGTGTTTTTAACTCGTTCAATTACAGCGTCCAAGATAACGATACAGGGGAATGGTGCATGAAAGCACTATATTTACATGTTTTTAGATAAAAGTCGTTGTCCAAAGGGTTTGTGGAAATTTTTGGCTCAACAATACCCAAATAATAATTTTCAACACCTTTTTGCGTTGTTATATATTCACTGCCTTCATTATTCTCGGACCACTGATGGAAGAAAGGAAAGATTTTCTTCCCTATCATCAATCAGAGATCCGAGAGTAACGAACGGAGTGAATTTGTAACAATGTAAGAAGATGTTCAAACTTTTTATACGTCTTGTCAAGCCAAACATTTCGAAAAATACTCTGTAAAACAAGTTGTGGCAAAAATTATATTAATATACGGTTTTCGTGCACCATTCCCCTTAAGAATACATATCTCAAATATACTCTTTTATCGCGAACTCAAGCCGCCCACGCTAGCAAAATAGCGTCACTGACCAGCAAACTGCTGGAACGCCGTTCGCCAATCAGCATCTGGTAACCTATTCGCCAGTCGCCAGCCCAGCTAATACGGAACCTTCCGCAGCTTGCAAAAGCCAATAATATGCAAAGCCAATCAGAGAATGGGTACGCCTCTGTCGAAGGAATCACCACGCCATTTCGCCTCTGTGTACATAGCTATTCTGTGCCGCCAGCATACTGAACAGCACGTGTAAAGCCTGTTTGCTACGACGCAATGTTCAGTACAAGCTCCGGCGGAAGCTTGCACGAGACCTGCTATCCGAGGCTGCACGCAAGCAGGTGTGGAGGTTTCTATGCAGTCAATTGTCACGACATACTTGCTGCCACTCAAATCAACGCGGGGGAATTTTTGTCTTGATGTTACTCCTGCAACTGTGGTTCTAGGACGAACTTCACTCACATCTTTCGCAGTATCCGTTAATGCACGTAGACAAATTGTTTTGTTGTGATTGCTGGAACTTTTTGTGTTAAATAAACAAGAATGCTTAATATAATCATCCAAAATGCTGTTTTAGCATCGATATACATTTTCGCGATTTCTTTACTTACTAGTTATTGTGGTTTAATGGCCTTGTCGCAACTTCTCAAACATTATTAAAACAATTAAAACTATAGTCAATACCACATTAAAAAATCCTATATCTATTTGGCTAAATTTGCAACCTTGTAGAAAACATTCTACCGAAAATTTCACACTAACAATAGCGGACATTTTTACACTGAATGCTGCCGATGTAATATTAGGTTTCCTGAATTTAACTTATTTGTACGGGATGTGCCGTAATATTACGGCATCCTCATTCTTTGAAGACACGAGCGACGAAATATCACTTGGCCAGCAGAGTTCATAAATATCTCTGGAACGTAATAATACAACGTAATATACTCAGAGTGTAAATTACTGGTATACGTAGGAAAGAACCGTTTATTGGGACACTCCCGACTCGGCACTATACTGACAGAGAGCTGGCCAGTAATGACCGCTGCACAGTATAGTAGGCGTGTCTAGTGTTAAGTGAACCAATAGGACAGTATAACTAATGGCCACGCAGTACTGGATATAGAGCGACCACTTCTAGATTGTCCTAACTGTCAGTAATTCTGTACCGCAGTTCAAGTGTCGAGAGCGCTGCCTCGCTGGAGGTATTTTGCATGTCCGAGACCTGGAAGTGTGGACGTACTAAGGACGACGTAGGCGCGTGCATTGAATATTTTATCGCCTTTTCCTCTGTCTATCTACTTTACGCTTCTTGTTTGGCTGTCGTATTTCTGTGCGTTCCTTTGTCCGCTTTGATTCTTTTTTCAGATCTTGCGATTTTCATATCAACAATGTTGTAAACCACCTATGTAATAATATGGACTTAGAAGTCAGCTGAGAAGTTTGAAAAACTAAAAATACAGATATTTCAAATTAATTGTATATAAAGGAAAACATAAATTTCCATAGTGCCTCTGCAAGTGCATGTTACGAAGCCCTGGTTCCAACGTCCGGGGTGCTTGGAAAAATGCTTTTCCAAGTGCTTGGAAAATAAATGTTACTTACTATTTCTCAAGTTTGGTACTTGTAATGAACAAAAAATAAAGTATTTGGTATGTTTATAAAAAAATGTATTAAGTCAGTATTGCTCACAGCAGTGTGTAGGTAAGCACTTGCTTCGACTTCCTGGTCTGTGGTAAATGTCATTGGAATGTGCTGTAGAGACCGAAATACTGGAAAATAATGGTATTACTTGCCACAGGGAGTAGGAATGCACTCTTAAAGTGAGGAAAGCACTCTGCTGCTGTAAAATTTGCTGTTTTACAGAAATTTAACTTATTTGCTTACTATTATGTATGCAAACAAGTAAAAATTAAAATGATTGAAGTAACTAAAATGAAAGGGTATTTAACATGATTATGAATTTGAAACATCTAATCGGTGATATGATCAATTTTATGAGTGAACCATTATTCCCGAGACAAGTTGTNTGATTATGAATTTGAAACATCTAATCGGTGATATGATCAATTTTATGAGTGAACCATTATTCCCGAGACAAGTTGTAATCTCACAATTTTTATGTGTTTCATTATCTCTAGAATACAAATGTTTAAACTGTTTCTTATATTATATTAATAAAAAATTCAGAGCACAGGTTGTAGTGTTAAAAAACCATGAAATTTTTTTTCAGTGCCTTGCCAATATGCCTGCTGCAGGATTCCACATTACGAACACATATCTCTCGTGTAGACATAACCATGCCTTTGACATTTGGGAAAATAATTTCCATATATATTTGATGTATAAATCATCTAAACCTGTTATGGAACCCATCTCACGTTTAGAAATAAGATGTTGTCTTGTAATGGCAGAGCATGAACTGAAACATACTTGAAACAATGTGGTATCATGGAATGACAGAGCATGAACTTGAAAACACTATAAACAAGATAGCAGCTGTGATGCATTCCAATATGGTGGACGCCTCCAAGGCTCCGAAGCCTGCAGCATGTGCACCAGATCTCCACAAACATTAAGGTCAAGGTAAAATGTAAAGGTCAAGGTAAAGTTTGCAGATTTGGAGGGAAATTCGGGACATTTTAAGGGAACTCTAGAAATTTTGAGTGCTTTCCAGGGAAAAGAGGATATCTAAGGTCAAGGTCAAATGTCAATATCAAAGGCCAAGGTCAAATATCAAGGTCAATATCACCCCTGTTGCTCTGCCAGTTGCCATCACTGGTCCTCTGCCAGATGCCATGTCATCCTCGGTCTCCTTACTCCTGTGTACCGGCTCTCTCATTTTCTATCTACTAATATTTCTTCACCAGCAGTTTCCTTAAGATTTTCTGCAACCTAATATTACATCAGCAACACTCTATGTGTAANAGGTCAATATCACCCCTGTTGCTCTGCCAGTTGCCATCACTGGTCCTCTGCCAGATGCCATGTCATCCTCGGTCTCCTTACTCCTGTGTACCGGCTCTCTCATTTTCTATATACTAATATTTCTTCACCAGCAGTTTCCTTAAGATTTTCTGCAACCTAATATTACATCAGCAACACTCTATGTGTAAATGAACACGATGTATTGTCGATTATTCTAAGTAGGAAATAACATTTGACTGGGACACTACAAGTTGACATTCTATGAGTAGAGAGTCTGCAAGTAATGAACTTTGTACAGTTTAGTAGGTGTGCCCGGTGCTGTGTGAACCAGTAGGATGGTTGTAAATAGGAATTCAGAGACTGATGGCCATGCCGTCGTGAACAAAAGTAACTCACTTCTATAGCTTGTCTTAATTGTCAGCAAATATGAGCACACAACATTATAACTTTATATATTGTCGGTCTTTGTAGTTTTTCATAAGACACTAGAAATCAATATGAGACTACGCTTGGATAACAAATGTTCAAGAGCAATGCCAGGGCGGCTCCTCTGCATCCCTGCAGCATCGCTGGAACTCGCTAAGTTGCCAGCTCGTGACGTGGAAAGCCCAGCATCACAAGTGTACTGCAGGTTGAAGGCGCGGCACGCCTGGAGGTCCAGCAGGGGGCACGCAGTAATGACCAGCTACTCCGACCTCAATTGCCCGTGGCCGCCCCTCGTGGGAGCCACTGCCACGAAACTTTCCAGCGACTATCGCCACAGAGGGCTTACTCACTATTATCACTGTTAAACTCCATGGTCTCGCTAACGTATTCAGCGCCCGGCGGTATTTTATACTTTAATCCTCCGACCGCGGTACACATTTACTGACAGTTACGACAAGCTATAGCAGACAGTCGCCAGTATTCACAACTGCAAATCCATCAGTTCTGTTGGTCTCTGTATTCCTATTTACAACCGTCTTACTGGTTCACACAACACCGGACACACTTACCCTCTACTATACTGCACAACGTCCATTACTGGCCGGCTCTTTGCCTATACAATGCCAACTAGTAAAGTGTCCCTAACAAATTTTATTTATTAAGTAGAATAATATCATCTGTATTGTTCTTTTGAGTAATATACACTTTCAGCGTTGCTTGACATAATATTAAGTCGCAGAGAATTTTATGAGAGATAGTGGCGATGTAATATTTCTTTGCCCGCGATTTCAACAAATTGCGGATATCGTAATGTTTAAGCAAACTCTATACAACTTAGTTAATTTCAAGCGACGTAATACTTACCTGGCAGTACTCAAAGTGTAAATTACTCAGATTATCAGGATGGGTTGTATATTGTTATATGTAGGACAGAACATTCGATTAGGACACTGTGATCTCGGTATTACATTAGCAAAGATCTGATTAGTTATGAACGTCGTACAGTATGGTAACCGTATCTGGAATAGTGTGAATCAATGGGAGAGTTGTAATAGGAATACAGAGGCCACTAGATCTGATGGTAATGCGGTTGTGAACGTATGCGACCTACTTCTAGCTCGTCTGAATTGTGAATATATCTGTACCGCACTCGAATTGGTAAGAATAGTTCGTGGGCGGTATATAGAGTGCACCCCATATTACAATCACTAATGGTTTTGCTTTCCTAACCCCCCCCCCACAAAAAATAAGATTTAAGAGCTAGAATGAGTAATTTTGTACATATAACACTTGTTACGTCGATAAATGCTCGCTTCAACATCGGAATAAATGTACAATTCATTCCGTGCTTCGTAACATTGTCAGTATTTATTTATGAGCATGTGTTATGATCTCCGCAACCAATTGTCTCTCTCTCACTGCATGGTTTACATCATGGCTAAAGTTCAAGCCATAAACCTGATTCCTATGAAATTTGTGCAGTATAATTTGTATTTATACAAATATTTCTTCGAAGACTATTTGCCAAGTGAACATTTGTAACACTACAAATGAATTACAGAACATTCTACGCAAAGTCGCCGTGTAGTATAGTATATAATGTTTTATTTTAGAAAGCGAGTTTCTGAGATTTCAGGTTCGTTTAAAAAACGCTGAAATATATCATTGATAGGGAACGTATAATTTCGCGTTGGAATTTGGTGAAACAAGATGCGTTATGACTAGGGCCAGTGACTTTTCGCGTAAAAATCGGAGCACACAGTAGACTTCAATACTATATACACACCTCAGCTGTGGTTATACCTCCATTGGCTGCTGGTACAATGTCCGTCTTTGACCAAGCCACTCGGGACTAAGAGACTCTGACACTGAACCTTCGTGATTCGTGCGCAAACGGTTAACACGGGCAAGAACATTTTTTAGCCAATCAAAGAAGCTGGACGACCCTACAGTGCTTTGGACTGTATCTTGTCTCGAAATATTTTCGCGAAATATCACTCCCCAAGTTATGACATAATATAATTTTTACTGGTTGTGCTCTATATAGGACGCCGAATGAAGGAGTTAACGTACCTAATAAACGTTGGAAGACAGAATGATACATTATCCCGTAGCACGTGTTCTTTCATTCGGGGCTGAATGTGAATTGAGATAGGAGAGAGCACATTCGATATGTGTGTCAAGGTTGGTTATATCACCCCATCCCACTCAAACAGATACAACTGTAGCGAGGCTTCATGGCCTTCTCCTGCAACGACTGTAGAGTAGCCACTCACAATATGCATGGAGTTGTCTCACAGTATGTACGTAAGAATACCGAGGTGAAAGAGCCGCTTGTAAACTCCAGCAGCACACGCCAGCAAGATGGCTTCATTGGCCGGCAACGTGTCTGAACGCCGTTCGCCAAACAGCACTTGGAGCCGTACTTGCCAGCAGGCAGTCAACCCAATAGGCAACGTTTTGCAGCACGCAATAGCCAATCCGAAACAAAGGCCGTTCCGAGAGCATCGTGCAGCCAATCAAAGAATGGGTACGTCCACATCAAAGGCACTTCCACGCCACTTCACCTCTGTGTACTTTATCTACTCTGTGGCGGTGTGAAAGCTTTAAGTGCTCCACCTGCCTGCAGCTATTTTGCTGTAAGGTCGACTCTTGTTCACTCACCACTTGCCTCATTGCCTCTACGCTCAAGGGCCTCGACTGGAATACAGTCTTTCCGTCGGCGACCCGCCTCAATGTGACTTTAAGCGGTGACTTTGTATTTTTATGGCGCGCTATAAAAATTGCAGTGCTGGTCTTAAGACAACTCTAAAGTTTCTACATAAAAACATTTAACAGCTGAAAATGTTTATGAAAACACTTGTTGTAACCATATTCACGTACAAAAAATTCTTAAAGTTGAAATGAGATGTTGAAACCTATTTTCGAGTACGAAACGTTTCTTAAATGCTTGGGTAAATTTACAAAACATCCTAAATTTCTTCATAACGTGTTTTTTTTTTACGAAATCGCTACAACGCATGTAGCTAAATATTAAATAAACAATTGGTTTTAACAAAAAAAAAAAAAAAAAAAAAAACTAATGACAATTACATGTCCTAGATGTTTACCGTGAGCTACATACATTAAGCATTAGAGCAAATTCTGACCTGCTCGATCAAGAAATAAATTGTCTTCTTGGGGATGCGGGGCCAACGACGGAAGTGGAACAGAGTGTGGCGTGGAGAAGTTAGAATGGATCTTAACAGCGAGGTCTTGAGAGCTGATAAATATGAAACGAGGTGACTACGGAGCAGAGCCCGAATGCAAGGTTGGAGTAAACGGGATATCCCCGAGAAAACCCGCCGACCAGCGACATCGTCCGGTGCGATTCTCAAGTGCGTAAATCCGGGCATGACCTCGCTGGGAATCAAACCCAGTTCACATATGCGAAAGGTGAGTAGTCTGATCACTACACCACCGCGGCCCCCTTAAGCTGGGGGGAATTTTTGCAACACAGACACTTGATCCCGTTGAACGACCTCAATAGCCATCATCACCTGGGGCTCGTAAGTTACAATACATTCGTCAAAAATACGGGCTGTTCCACCTCTTTACTTACTTACCTACTCTGTGGTTTGTGGACTCGTGTTGTTGTGAGAAGGCGCTGCGGTATTTGACCGGTTAACCAGAGTTGGGTTACTTTGGCACTGGATCTCTGTGATTCGCGGGCAGGGACGCTAGCCTCGTCTACAGTATTCATAGCCACAGAGTACTTAAGACTACAGAGGTAAAGTAACCTATAAGTCCACAAACTCCAGTCGCACACGCCAGCAATATGACGTCACTGGTCAACGACGTGCCGGAACGCCGTTCAACAACCAGCGCCTGGTAACTTACTTGCCAACCGGCGGCTCAGCCAACAGGGAAGTTTCCTCAACACGAGGTAGGCATAGAGACACAAGGTCCGTTCCCAGTACTTCGCGCAGCCAATCAGAGAATGGGTTTGTCCACATCAAAGAAACCCCCACGCCATTTCGTGTCTGTGCTTTTATTTACTATATCACCCAAGCCAGTAAAATTGTTTAGAAATCGGTTCCCCAGACGGAAGATTACTGGTCATTGAGCCTCGCAGTATACAGTTCACTGATTTTAATGGGTAAAAAAATAACAAATCTAAAATGGTTATTTTTTATGTCATCTGTGAGGCAGCTCAAATTGCTCCAAGTGTCTCATTGCGGCTCGACAGGTAGTTGACCGATTGTCTCACGGTTCGCATATAACTGCCGCACATACATGCTATTTTTTCTTGGTATGCGGGCCGCACAAAAACTAACTCATTGACAAGCTATTGGACTTCAGAAAACGCCGGAAGAAAAACACGATATAAATGGCGAGCACACTCTTTCAATTGCTCTCTGGTGATATTCGAGTACGATCTCACTCACTTTACTTCTTCCTGCGTGGTCATGCCTGCTGCAGGTTAGTGTGCGATATACGTAAGTTGTCTATTCGCGGTTTACTCACATTTTTCGAATCAGAAGTTTTATAAATCACCTCGTGTGACGTGCTTGGTGTTTCTTAAATACGCTATGTATTACGAGCGTTTCATACTTGTGTTATCGTTAAAGTGCCTTATTTTTGGTAGAATTGAACTTTTACATATTCTATCTACAAAATATAACTTTACAGTTATCATTTGTTTGAATAAAAATAGAAAGAAAACAAGTGTACTAGTGACGCCTTGTAATAAATAATCCTAATGCACAATGTAATTAAACTCAGTGAGCACGAATGCGCGGCGTTGTACATTTGTTGTAATTTTCCAGACTAGATTACGTTATCTTTGCATGAGGAGGAGAAATATCCTGTAAGAAGAACTTTAACAGGGCTTCATAAAGGTTGAAAGTGACCGTGTATGGAATGCACGGCAGACTTCATACTCTGTATATACCCGGACTAATGCTATGCAGCAATTAATACTTTTATTCAACTTGGTTGCACGTGTTAGTGTCTCATTATTTCTTACTGTATATTACTAGTTAAATAGTTGTCCAGACTCCAGGAGGTGTGAAAGCTATTGTAACTTAGTCCAGTCTTGGAAGGGACTCTATAGTAGACGTGCTTTAAGTCGACCCTGTTACTAACAGAATTTGCAAAATTTACAACCCCTAGTTATATACGAAACATTTATCCATGATGCGAAATTTTCTATGTTAGGAAGTGTAATTTTCATTATTCGCAGTAAATATCACTATAAAAATGAGAGTAAATATCTACGTACATTGAACCAATTGTAAAAAAGGGTACTAAGTATTTTTTCAAAAATTAATTTCGAAAGTGCTTAATGAACCGTGATATGGATGTAGTACTGAAATTCAGTACACGACAGTAGAGCGCGCGAGAAACAAGCGCTATGAATAAACGGCAACCTAGAGACACCTCGTGCCCCCACTCCACGTCGGTACAATTACCGCCACATAGCTGCAGTCCTTAGCTCATAGAGCTGATTACGTTTAATTGCGGCACTTCGGCCGTAACAGCTCAGTAGAGAAGCGTAGAGCGAGTGGGTTCGTATGTGGAGGTCACCGTAAAGTGAGCACTTTTGAAACCCCTAGTTACTTTTTTTATTGTAGCCATTTTTTATCCTTCAACCACATTTTAAAATACAATTTGCCATGCACGTAATAAAGCATGTGTGTATATTCCACCGCACTCGGAAGTAAACATCTAAGGTTAAAATAAAAAATATTTATTGACTATTATTCCAAATGAGAGGGCTTTCAAAAGTGCTCACTTAACCGTGAATAGCGTGTAATGATTTTTCAACGAAGTGCCAAGCACAATTGNTTGTAGCCATTTTTTATCCTTCAACCACATTTTAAAATACAATTTGCCATGCACGTAATAAAGCATGTGTGTATATTCCACCGCACTCGGAAGTGAACATCTAAGGTTAAAATAAAAAATATTTATTGACTATTATTCCAAGTGAGAGGGCTTTCAAAAGTGCTCACTTAACCGTGAATAGCGTGTAATGATTTTTCAACGAAGTGCCAAGCACAATTGCTGATTTCAAGTTTCGACCTATTAGAAGCGGTTCCACACGTTTTAGAAAATGAACACNTGCTGATTTCAAGTTTCGACCTATTAGAAGCGGTTCCACACGTTTTAGAAAATGAACACTTGCAGTCTTCAATGGTCTGCACTGTACACGGCCAAGAACAGCGTGGTATGAGTTAATTCCCTCATATGTATGCGATAACATTCGCTGTTGACGTTACATTCCGTAGTATCATAAACAACTGCCGCCAATTAACATAGAGCAGGAATACGTTATTACTGGCGCGACATACGACAGAGCACCATACTTGTAACAACATACTGTACAACCAAACTATGTTACAACGTACGAAACAACATTTTTATCTGTGACTGAAGGGATTAAAAATTTTCCGTAAGGACACTTCATTTTCGCGAAAAATGTTACACGGAAGCTAGACTGCAGTATCCCACGTACACGATTGCAAGTTTTCATATGCTTATTGGCGGCGTGTCTGTGAGAAAAAATTTACGTTTCTTACAGGTCAATAATTAGCTAGGCTGCTCCGCTACTGAATGTCTCTGATCAGCGGTAAGCAGCCTAAGAGACAGTTACAATCATCTAATTTTACAAGTCTATGTGATATAGCGTGTTTTGAAATAAAATCGGACATTACCAATTCTCGCGAAAATCAGGTCTCCCTACTTTTCAGTCACGGGCTATCTTATAATTTTAAGAGATGCCAAGAAGTAATTAATGCGTGAAAACGTAATTAACACGATATAATACTCGCTTACACAATGTAACCAAAGAACAGCATAATGGTTGCTCGATATTATAGTTAGTAGCTATTTACGAATGTAAGCAAGAATTTAANATGTAACCAAAGAACAGCATAATGGTTGCTCGATATTATAGTTAGTAGCTATTTACGAATGTAAGCAAGAATTTAGACAACAAACGACGATGCGTTCTGGCCACTTTACTTTTCTTTTATCTTGGTCTTGGCTTTACATGCTACATTAGCTGGTTTAATTTGGAAGACAATTATTCCAGTACTATCATACATGANATCTTGGTCTTGGCTTTACATGCTACATTAGCTGGTTTAATTTGGAAGACAATTATTCCAGTACTATCATACATGATGATTCGCCTAGCCATTTTGCCTATGTATTTGCCTTCTCTGTGGCATTTGTTTGTGTTTATTGCCTTCTGCCGTAGCGCGAAAGTCTGTTTATTGCTGTTTCACAGTTACAATGGATGTGCCTGAACAAGTACTGGCCAGTAAGTTCTTGGCGACTACCCAGCTATCAAATGAATTCGCGAAATAATCGCGCTGTAGTAAGTAATAACAGATCCGTTTCTTATTTNGGCGACTACCCAGCTATCAAATGAATTCGCGAAATAATCGCGCTGTAGTAAGTAATAACAGATCCGTTTCTTATTCCTCGTAACTAGGAGCGAGTGTTGGCAGCTGACGTTTTATCAAGGAATGAGGCTTTTATTTTTCGTATCACAGTTGGTAGGCCTTTAACAGGAAGTCTGTAATAGGCTGTTTATTCCTGGCAGTCGCTGGAGGAATTATTGGTGGGCGGTGTTTGTGTTGGCCGCCAGGTCACGAGGGCGGAGGGACACAGCAAGGTGTAGCGCATCACCCGGACTTCCTGCCGAGCTGGAGAGAAATATGTATTCGTCCGCCTGTGTCAGCAAAACACTCGCCCGTCCGTGCTCTGCTGGTTGTGACAGATGGCCACTGTTCGTTGCAAGGTATGGTGATGTTTGCTCACTGCTGTACCTCGGTGTTCCTCAGCCTGCACATCAGTGATAGCCCGGACCTTTCACACAGGCCGTGTTCGAACTCACTGCTGCACTCTCGTTCACGTGCCCTTTATCCCTTCAGTACCCACAATTCCCCACGTTCCCTTGATCCCTTCGTGACGAAGTGCGTATACTTACGAACACCAGTATTCGTTCCGCATCTTTCAACGCATATCTTCGGAAAAAAAAAATTAATTAAACGGATTTTTTTACGTTGATTTGGATTGTGTATGAGCTACAGTGTCCATAAAATGTCAGGAAGAAGCTGTAAAATATTTCGAATAACTGACAAACAGAACTCGGAGCCGTATTTTTGTTTTATTGTTGTAGTGAATATAATTTTGAAACATTTATTACTTTTACCTTTTATTTAATTACCGATTTTTTTCAGAGTACAATTTTTTTTTCAGTAGAACTGACATTACCATAAAGACGTATACTGTTTTATTGTAACGACAGTGATGATAGTAATTAGATCAAACAACAATTATGTTTGCAGTAAGCCTACTTTATAGTAGTACAACTTTTTCTTTGCGGTAACAAGTCATGTGTCCCAGCAAAGAGAACGTTATCACAGCGCGCCACTGCCACTCGGCAGGAAGGGAAGTTGACAGTGGCTTTACACGGCTCGTTTCGTATGCTCACTCACATTAAGTGTTAGTTCGCCTTATATATTAAGTGAAGAAATCTGGTCGTCGTTTGACATCCCTAAATTGTTAACTAGTAGAGATTTCTGCAAAATGGCACTAGTAAGGCTTGTATTATATTGAAAATAAAATAGTTTATTTCGTATGTGGGTAAAAATCCGCACATTCTTGCAATATAAATGTATTTACAAAACTGAAATCATACACAGAATGTTTGCGTTTTTCGAACGTACCTAACTTGTAACTCGTATATAACAATGCTAGTTAATTTACACAAACTATATATCGCAATACGTATTAAATTGTATTTATCAATATAGATTTTTAATTGTTTTATATATACATACAAAATATATAAACGTATTTTTTTAGTAAAAATATAAATTATATAAACGCTTACATATTAATTCACAAAATACACCAAGCTATATCTAAGTCTAAAATATGTTGTTCTATTCTGTAACGATAAGTACAGTAAACAGGTGTTTTTGTATAATCACGAATTATATTAAGCTATGCATTGTTTGTGTTAGATTTCTAGCACTCGTAACTCAATAGAAATACCCATGGAAACTTCACGTGCTTAGGCTCTGAGTTACTCTGAAGGTATAACGTTGTAAAGTATTGCTAAAATATTATATATTGCCTTCCTTCATAGATTATACTCCCGCATGCATATATAATGTCATAAAATTAAAGAATATCCCAAAAATGACGATTCCACGTATATTTATTAATGAACTAGCAGTATTTTAAGTTCTACATGAGTTTTATCTTGAAACAAGCAAGTCAATTAATTTTTTTTACAATACAAAAATTATATCTTCATTTTATTTCATACGAGCAAAAGTAAACGTCCCAGTTTCAGCCGTTTCGTATTGGCTGAGATCAACTGACGTCATTAAGTTCGGGAAAACTTATTTATCTTCGTATGTAGTAACAAAACTTCATGAAGCCGCACGAGGTTTAAACTAAAATGGACTGAGCATACGAAACCTAGTGACGTTTGGAATCTCCATTAGAGAACGTGCTACACTTTTAGGCGAGTCTGTGCACATGGCCATATGTAATGTTCAGTCAGATTACTAGATTATTAGATTACTCCAGTATTGACACTCTGTTTTTCGCGGGCAGACACCCGAGACGTTAGATTACTCCGGTGTTAACACTCTGTTTTTCGCGGGCAGACATCTGAGAGACGTTAGATTACTCAGGTATTGACACTCTGTTTTTCGCGGGCAGACACCTAAAATACGTTAGATTACTCCGGTGTTTACACTCTGTTTTTCACGGGCAGACTCCTGAGAGACGTTACATTACTCCGGTATTGACATTCTGTTTTTCGCGGGCAGACACCTGAGAGACGTTAGATTACTCCGGTGTTGACACANTGAGATATGTTCGATTACTCCGGTATTGACACTCTGTTTTTCGCGGGCAGACACCTAAAAGACGTTAGATTACTCCGGTGTTTACACTCTGTTTTTCGCGGGCAGACACCCGAGAGACGTTAGATTACTCCGGTGTTTACACTCTGTTTTTCGCTGGCAGACACCCGAGAGACGTAGCAGATAAAGCAAGTCGTGAAAGTGAATCTGGACTACAGTTTTTTTTAATAGAAGACAGAAACTCTTTTTGTGAAGCTCGGGTGTTCTTATACAGATAAAAAAAATGTGAATTTCTGGAGAAGTTTGGACAGCTCCTAACGTTGAGCTCCTGAGAGCCGATGAGGTTGAAGTCAGGTGAGTATGGAGCAGCGCCGGAATGCAAGGGTGGAAAAAAAAACTAAGAGATCTTCAAGAAATCCCACCGACCAGCGACATCTTCCGGTACGATTCTCACGTGCAAAAATTCGGGAGCGATCCCTCCGGGATTCGAACCCGGTTCGCCGTGGTGGGAGGCAAGCACTTTAGCCGCTGCGGCCCCAGAAAACAATGTGAGCTTCGTTGTATTTCACGAAATATTAGGTATTCTTTTAAGCTTGTAAAATATTCAGGAGCGAATCACGGATATCCAGTGTCAGAAGTGCAGAATTGTAGATATATCGTGCAGTGAAAATTGTTGAAAAAAAAGTAGTATTTTAGGGTTTTCCTGCGATTTCCTAAAGGGAAAGGTGAACAGTACAATCTGTCATCTATAGTTTATCTTCCCGGGAATCCTTATCGTAATCCTTGTCCTTATTCATTGTCCCAATGCTTCCTTACCGCCAGACGTAAGATTGAGGCTTTAAAAATATTTCACAACGGATTTCCCTAAAGGTTGTCATTCTATTCCACTGAATTGCAGCTCTTTCCTTGTATTTGTAACTGGTCGGAGTGCCCGACTAACCGAAGGCAACTGGATCTGAGAGTTAGAGAGGAGAAAGTTAGCGGCGCAAAACAGTCAAGAGACCGGGAAAATTCGTGAGTTCAGTGACCTGAAAGCTAGACACCACACACTCGTCTGTGCACCACGCTCATTGGCTGCTCTCTGTCGCAGCGATAGGCTATGACTGGACCCACAATTCGTCCCGTGTCTGCTATGGGCTCAGAATTCTTTAGGTGTTGTTAAATACGTCCTGGGTCAAATAGTAAAGTAAAGCAGTCGTACAAATGTTTTGATTCCAGCTTGTTTCCAAAAGAAAGAGTCAAGTTTTCGTTCCAGGGGCACTAAGAAAACTGTCAATTATCACTGAGAAAAAAAAAACGGCTGTGGGAACCATCTAAACTGTTCAAATAGGGACAGCTGTTTGTTTGGTTGTAGGTGCCATATTGGTAACCTAGTCATACCAACATAACTGTTTGATGTTGTACTGTCAGTGATTGTATTTTATACTGTACGTGTGTTTTATACAGCAGAGCACTGCGTTCGTAATGCAAAACTAATAATACCTCCACAGAACAACTTCAACAATATTTGGATTGTTCCCACAACAGGCAGAATTGCCATACCCCTAAGAGAATGTTCTGTTGCTAGTACTGAACAGTTCTCTAATAGGATTTTGAGAGCAACATCAACAAAATATTATGTAAGGTTATTACAAGCGTAGTTGTAATAGGAACAATCCAAATATGGCGAATTTGTTGTGTTGGAGGTACTGTATGTTTTGTTGTAGGAAAGTAGTTATGCTGTAGCAACCATGTGTTACATAATGATGTTTTAATTATGTAAATCGGTCCATTAGTTCAATAGTTATGCATTTTTTAAGTTTCGAGGTGGGTGACATAACCTCAAAGTTTAATGGACGCTGGACTGGCACCGCCCTAATATTACAGGCAGCACCCGAAAATGTATGGGATCAATGTTAGTATTATGGGATTANAAAATGTATGGGATCAATGTTAGTATTATGGGATTATCGCGCATCCCTGTACATTTCTATTTTTAGAACACTGCTCCAACAAGATGTTAGGTTTTCAAGGTTACGGACTTAGTGATTTTTACTTAGTAATCGTACTGTCGATATTGTTTTTATGCAAGTGTATTATATTATATAACATTACTTTAAGCGTATTATAATACACTTAGCTCCGTGTCATTAGAGAAGACACATCACATAATGCTTCGAAGGTAACACCGTGTATCTAGGTATTATCCTAGGAATACATCAACCAGTTCTATTGGCATTATTATCTATGTTAACAATATTTAGATGTTGCCTACAACCTATCATATAGCTGACCCTATTTTAACATTCTAGATGGTTCCTACAATCATAAGTTTCTCTCAGTGTAACACTTTTTGTTTTCAATTAAACTGACGAGCCAAAAAAACTACTACAC
>NQII01006186.1:11640-34421 GCA_002778355.1 Clitarchus hookeri
ACAAGAAAACTGTGCATTCATAATGCGCGTTTATCTAATGGACTAAGGAACTGGAAAGGAGCATAACTAAAGAGTCTGCAAGGCATGTACTATAGGAGAGTAGGATACAGCCAGAGCCAAAGCATCGGATTAGGCTCGAGCTAACCAACTCCGAATGCGAGAAAGAAATGCTCTCGCATGACCAGCCACGCTCGCTATGCGCGGGCGACATGAGCGCTTTAATTAAGCAAACTACAATTCATTAGTTTCCGATTATCGCGCTAGTTTTAACCACGATACACTAAGCAATTTCCGAGGCGATAAAAAAAAAAGTAGTCCCACTGGGATACGAAACAGCAACGCAAAATAATGTCTGTCCACAAACACGTAGTGGTAACTATTAACTGCAATTATGTTAAGTTAAGAAATATTGTGCCACACGCTGGTAACCCTGGACTAAGCATTTCTCGATTTAATCTCTTTTAACTTCACCGAAAATTTAAAACGGAGTAATATTTCTACGTGAACTGTATTGCACCAAGAGGTGGGAACACAAGCATCCAGGAGACTCGATAAGGCAAGTGTTACGCATTACGTTGATGTCTTATATGCTATTCACAGTAAAGAGAGAGCTTTCGAAAGCCCTTTTATTTGGAATAATAGTCAGTAAATATATTTTATTTTAGCCTTCGACGTTAACTTCCGAGTAAGGTGGAATATACACACAGTTTATTACTTACATGGCAATATTTATTTAAAAAAAGGTGGTTAAAGGATACAAAATGGCAGAAAGGAAAAAGTAACTAGGGCCTCAAAAGTACTCACTTTACAGTGAACAGCCTAGAAAGAGTATTATCTAGCACCCACACCAGCTACGGGGAAGAGACTATCGGATGGAAGTACGTGGCCATGATGACGCCGCACAGTGGGGGCAAGCATGCTGAATCCAAGGAAAAAAGATTTAACTGTCTCATTGTGCTTTACATGGTAATTAAAGTAGTTTTTGGTTGTTGTAAAGCTACTGTAATAACGAAAAGTACGATTTCAAATTAAACAGAAGATTAGGGAGTACCGTAACTACAAAAAGCTGTCATTGTGACTCGTCAATCTCGATCGCAATGTCAGTGCCATCGCTGATGTCATCTACGCACAACCGGTTCCCGAAGTATGTCCCGGACCTCCTTATCAAACTGCGTAGCCTTCTCTGTACTTTTTAAATTCCTTGTCTCTAGCCTCTTGGGCCTCCTCGCTTAGCTGGCCAATAGGGAGACAAGCATGGCGGATGAGGTCTGGACTATGGAATAGGATTTTATGAATTGTCGGAGGCATGGCGTACCATTAGCATTTCTGTACAAATAGCTGGGCTGTCTCCAACGCATACGTGCGATACTTTTCCATATCTATTTCGTTGCCACAAGAGATCACTCACAAAATTGTGCTGAATCTTCTGATGATGTCAATGTCAACACCAGTGATGCTTGCCGATAAATCTATGTTGAATGGTTTGCTTTGTCTTCGAGACAATATTCTTCTGCTCGATTCCACGAGCTTGTCATTTCTCAAGCGGAAGTTTATATGAGAGATGGAGCAAATACTCAAAGAAACTAATGCGTGCGTGAAGCACGGATAAGCTGAAGCTGAGTCTTGAAGAATCGACTATCTCCAGACGCAGCAGTTATTCCAGGTTGTTGAAGTCTTCAGATGTGAGATTACAAAGGAAACACCTCTGAGTAGATGAAGTTCCTGTACCAGCATTGCACTCTTTGACGTGAATAATAGTGAAAAGGATGATGTAGATAACGTCAACTTGTTTGCCGTCAAAAACGCCAATAAAAGGATGTAATTTTTGTATTTGTCGTTTGATGTGATCCTGTTCCATTTTTTAATATCTGCTGTTTTACACTGGAATTGAAATCGGATGGGCCTACAGTACAGGGTTGACGAAGTTCGTGAATTCTGCCAGAAAACTGTTGGCCTTTGCCCTTCCGGGTTGTCGTCAAGTAGACGTATAGGCACAAGGAAGAAAGGAAGACGTTCGAGTCTGTACTACCGCAGTCACTTGAAAACGTTTGNAGACGTATAGGCACAAGGAAGAAAGGAAGACGTTCGAGTCTGTACTACCGCAGTCACTTGAAAACGTTTGCTTGTCTTCTGATTGTGAAGAACCGTCGAATCAGCACTTGCAATTCATGGTTAGTTTCAAACTTTTCTGAACTGCAGTGTGAAATACGTCCTCCCGAGCCTCCGGAAGACGGGAGGCAGTGCCGTCAAGAAGTGCCTACAGGTTAACTTCAGCCGCAGTTTCTGTTAGCATTGTATGTTTTTTTTTCTGAGATAAACAATGTGTTTTAGCTTTTTGAATGTTTGTAAAAGCGGAAAATCTCTGTTTATCATGCTCTCGAATAATATTGTACTGGCGTCTGGTGAGCTGAGCATCAATACGCATGGCAAGCGCTTCTGTCCCTGTGAGCTGCTTCGCTGATGGACTACAGTATATTTTGTAAGCTTCTTGATATTTCGAAGCTCGCGTGGGTGATGTTGCCATCTTTTGCAATTTTTGAGGCTTCTACTTTGCCACAAGAGCGCAAGCTCATTTGAGCGGCAAATTAAAGCTCATCACTTGAAAATGTGGCTCACAAGTTTTCTGTTTTCAGTTTTGTCCTATGACATGATTAATCGAAACTCTTCGTATATCGACCCATACGTTTTCTAGTAGCGACCCTTTCGTAGTTTGGAAACCCGACTAGTATTCTTTCAAAACCGTAACTTGCTCCTGTATTTGTACACGCCCATGCTGCCTCATGGTATCATAAAGTTATCTTCTAGTTATAAAAAATAAATAAGTACGTAACAAGCATTACACTCGAGTTTAACATGTGCACCTGTTTCACGACACCGTAACACTTGGAGGATCACACAAAACACACCTTTATCTTTATTATTAAAACTTGAAATGATGTAAATCTGTATATCTATGTAATTACACAGAGTAATGTGTGTAGTTTTCTCTTAACCGTAAGCTTCACCCACCATTTTAGATTCTTGGTTTTTCTTGCATATTTATATTTCTTAATATGACAATTTCAAAAGTACGGCTTTAGCGAACTAGGTGTTGACTTTATTTTGCAGTACAGATAATAAAACTAAACTACGAACCCATAAATATGACACAATATCGATTATATCACAATTTGGCAGAATCGATATTGTGACAGTTTGTAGTTCGGTTTTTATGCCTGTACTGAAGGATAATGTCAATAACTAGTGAGCTATATACGTACTTTTGAAATTTCCATGTTCAAAACTATAAATAAGCTAGGAAAACCAAAAATTCGCTCAGAACCATGACATGTAGTGCTTCTACAGTGTCTCAATATAATGTACTTACCTGTGGAATTGCAATAAATGCTGTGTTAGTAACAAAGGTACGTGTGTAATGATGGAAATAAACGATATTAACGTAGAGTACAATCACATGAATCAAATGAACGTACACGAGTCACGGCAGGACATCAAAAGCAATAAACAACCCTGAATTTTAGCCACTCTATGTGCGAGAAAATTTTACTGGGGCAGCCTGTATAATGAAACATTTTCAGTAATAACCCTGACTCTTCTGTTATGACACTGAAACGAATAATTAATGTANGCAGCCTGTATAATGAAACATTTTCAGTAATAACCCTGACTCTTCTGTTATGACACTGAAACGAATAATTAATGTATAGGGGTTGATACATCCTCTCAACCTTATATTCTGTAACGTTGCAGAATTATGGAACGGTGTACTCGCCAGTTGTCCAACCCCCTACACAAGCGAGGGCGGAGGGCTGAGGGCTGCGTGGTCTGTGATAATGTCGCTGCATATCCTGACGGAAGGAGAAGTTGCATGGTTTCATTGGAAAAAGGTTTTGTTTTTTTTCTTGGTAACGGGCGGATACTCGTCAATAGAGGGTCCGAGCTCAACAGTAATCTATTTATAATATCGTTGTTACACGCCTCCCGTGAAAATGTTCTTGCAAATCCTTGCCGATATGAGCGGAAGTGCTTATTTCGGGCTTCAGCAGCATCTTCTGAGAGTTGCCCGATTGGCAATAAGGCATGCGAAATGATCTCCGCACCATGCACTAACATTTTGTGAACTGTTGGTGTCATTGGGTGCCAGTTGTATAAACTGATATATAATTCAGCTGTTTCGAGAGCGTATTTTTCGAATTTGTCGACATTAATTTCATATCCACTTGATATGGCCTCTAATATAATCTTAAATCGGTGAATTAAGGTTTCGTCAACTCCGGTAATTTTGCTTGTCAATTTTGGGTCTTGGAAAAATCTCCTAGCCGAATTACCATCATTGGTATTTCCGAATCCTGCTTTCGGAATATCTACTAAGAGACCCATTTCCTCTCTAAAATGACATTGAATTTTTTTTTTGTGTCCGTAACTATTCTTTTGTCTCCTTCAGATCTTGCTTGCCACTTTCCAGTTGGAATCTTGTACGCTAAGTGAAGGATGGACTCAAATAATCGTATTTTTGCATGCAGAACAGAAATCCCAAATTGTAGTGACTCTATGTTCACATTTTTCTTCTTCGATAGGTCGTTAAAATCTTTTGATGTCGTTCCGCATAAGTAACACCGCATTGTAGACGCTGTATTTGTTGCGGCATTGCATATTTTCCCATCTACCATGGTAAATAATAGCGTCTGTTTAACCATACACTCAGATCCACTGGCCAACAGCACTCTTGTTTTTTGTAGGTTTTTTATTTGATTTTCTATATATTGGATTTCATCTTTGGTCACATCCGTTGTCTCATGAATAAACCTTATTCTTATCGGTCTGCAATATCTGGGGGAGGATGGCACTGGGTTCTGCCATAGTGCTTTACTTTCATCATCATTGTTAACGATTAATCTGAGAGGTACAAAACAGCTTTGAAAAATATTAGCATCAGAATATGTTGAATTTTCAAATTTCTGTTTAAATTGGCTTTGCTGTGAACCATCACATCCCCATTTGCAAATCAGTTCTAGATGGCATCGGTCTTCTTCTTTGCACCCTTCAATAACTTCCTCCAGGTACTCGCATAAGCGGGAGCAAGTGTGGTCCAACACATCTTGTAGTTTTACTTCAGCACATGTGGATGTTACACGAAATGCCTCTGGTTTCGGATAACATAGTTTTTTTGCCTTTTGTAGAATCGAGTAACATGGAAAGCGCTGTTTGTCCATTTTTCTCACAATATTGTATTGTCTTCTTGTAAAATCGCCTTCCACGAACATAGAAAGAGCTTCAGTTGGTGAGAGTTGCGGTGTGTGCTGTGCTTTTGCAATAGACTTGCGGAACTTAGATGCCCTTGTTGGCGTTTTTGTTATATCTTTTATAATATCGGAAGCATCTTTGTTTCCAGCGGCTCTCAGACTCATTTGTGTTGCATATGTTAATTGGTCTGCATCTATTTGCTGTCGTAAATCTTCGGTTTTCCTCCTTTTGGTCCGCTCACTAGATTCTGAGAAAGATTTGTTTGGCCGACCGCGACCACCAGTTCGCACTAAAGATGACGCCATCTTTGGTAAAGTGACTTCACCTTGTAACCAGCTATCATTCTTCTTTTCGAACACGTCTCTTTTCTTGTAAGCAGCCATCCACTTCTTCTTAAAATCCGACTTAAAATAAGACAGTTTATGTTTCAAAATATTACGTTCACATTTGGTTATTTCAAACAAATAATCTTCCAAATACTCCAGTTTTTTATCTATTTGTTTAATAGGACATTGAAGCACGATGTCATATAATATTTTTTTCGTGAATATTGTCACATCTTCCAAAGAACCTAGAACAAAGGGAAAGAAACAATAAAATCAAAAAAATCCTTCATTCTAAATTTGTGACACATCGTATCTTTGAAAAATCATAATAAAAAAAACGCCAAACTTCCGCCACTTTTTTCTTACTTGATAACTTTGTTAGTTAGTCTTTAATAAGATTCTATTAAAAGTTTCACTCGGACGAACCCGGAAACATAACAAAAGTAATAATTTATAAAAGTAAGTAAAGGTAAAAATTCCATTTTTCTTTCAAAAGTATTTATAGCTTAAAGAACACCAAACATTGTCGTTTAGTTATTGTAACAGGTTAATAATAAAGTATATACCTCCACTACCATGATCCATATTGAAATTTTTTCTTAATTCACTGTACCACTCACTTACACGTGGTTCAAAATTAAGTTTTTCAAAAGCCGAGAACTGAGCAACGTGCAAAGTAAACAAAGGCGAGATGCCGACTGACGTTGTGAATCAAACGCGCAGCATGGCATGTCAAAATGGCTGCCGTTTGACGCGCCATCTATGTACTTTTACCTGAAATCATTACTATTGTTAGATTGCGTATTCGAAAAATCGAGGTTTTGACCAACTTTTAGTATCAAATACCCCTATGTGCGAGGGTGCGTGCAGCCCGCGGGTCACGTGGTGTGGCGACCGCCTCGTGATCCGGAGTCCAATGCCAGGGCCACAGGCCCCCGCGGTCCCCTCCGACGAGACACTCCGCTAAATATACCGAGCCTCCCCGGCTACACCCGCCTTCTACACGCCACCAAGGTTAAGGACGCTCACTTGTGCATGCTATATTGGTACGTTTAAAATTAATGAAACATTGCACATTGCATTTATTAATACATTTCAAGTTGTGTGATGTACATGCTGTAAGCCAATATTCAATATTCTGTACAGTAAATATGAAAAATTAAAATATTTGTTCACGATAATTAAAACATAATTTTGAAACATACTTGTTGGCTTGATTACAAGCTATACTTTTTACTATTATATCTCAAAAATTGGTTTGTTTTTGCCTTGTTGTGGTTATAACTGCAGTCAAGCAAAACGTTCACAAAAATAGCTCAACCTATTAAATTACGTTTTTACTTTCACTGGCTCGCTGTTAGGTTAAGATGTGACGTCAAAACTGGTGTTCTGCAAAGGACGCTACGACAGTGTGTGTGGACTTCTCAAGTGTCCTCGTCTGTCTTACAAGTGAACCTGGAAGTGAGCATCTGACCTCCGTACACTCTGCCTGGGCTCTAAGAGGCATTCGTACACTTGACTATCACGCCATTTGAATACAACGTGATCCCGAGCTGCGAACATTTTCACCGCACACCCAGGGTCTTAAAGATATGTAATGCCCACTGTCGACATACTTCAAAGACACACGCAGAGTGGCTCCCAATGTAACATGACACCCGACTGACAACATGCACAACTCATTCAAAAGTAAAGTAGTACACACGCTCATTCAAAAGTAGTGCACGACCTAAATTTTCAGGAAAATACTATTAATTTGAAAACGAAAGAAGAAAGCATACATTTTGTAGCACTGTAAAATACTTTTCTAGCATTTTATTATTTAAATATTATAAAAATCAGTAAGAGTGTATTTTTGATCAAAATATAAGCATAGTTCAATTCTGGATACTTCAGAAACACATTTTGAATAAAAACCTTTATCACGCAAGACTATCACAATAATTACTCTATCTAATAAAAAATTATTAATAATTTTTACAAATATTTATAATAATTGGTTAAAAGCACAACATTTTCAGTTACAAAAAAAGGAACTTTCGTGGCCGAGTTATTAAAAACATTTGTAAAAATTCTTACTAATTTTTATTGCATACAATTAGAGCAATTATTGTAATGGTGGAAGGTTTTTTTTTTGTAAAACGTGCTTTCTGAAACGTTTAGAAAATAAATACTCTTAAATTTTAATTAAAAATAGACGCTCACTTACTACTTTTTCAAACATATTCATCCACGCGTGCCTTCAATTATTTTTAAATTATTAATGTATATAGTAGTTTAAAATTATCATTAGATTAAGGAAAAGACGAATTAATAAATTTTACAATTTACCTGCATTACTGCCGACAATATTACCTGACCACACATTCTTCACAAAATATTTATTACTAAACGTCTTTCTTTTTAATTAGGACGAAATAAAATAAAATCCAAAGTTTGGGAGAATAGGAGTCGTTAGGGACACACATACAACTACGAATGATTAAAAAATGTGCACTCCGTTTGGTTCGTCCAATCTTTATAATTTTTTATGAAGGGAAAGACACAAATACCTAGCGTATTTCAAATACTTTTCATCACTAAAATGATTCCGTTATGGACAAACAGGAGACGAATAAACTCGAAGCTAGCCATACAAAATTTGATCAACCCTCTTCAAAACAACTATTTTATTTGCAAATTTTTCAATGCTAATGCTTTATTCCAACAAAATTCGAGAACAATTACTCTTAACCAAATTTTACGTAATTGGCATAAACATTCTAATCGAGTATTATGCAAAATAGTTTATAAATTATCACATAAGAAATCACTATTGCGACATCCATACAAATAGTCTACATTTTAAGCAAGAAGCACTTACCTGATAACTGGTAATGAAATGCTTCCATGTACAATATGCTTGAGGACATTAAAGTAAATTTTCACCAATTTTTTCGGAAATTGGGAGAAAATCGCACGTGATATTACAGATACAGTCTATTCCCGGTGTCTTCACACCTTTTTAATCGAACCTTTGAAATATCACCCCGTGTATGGCGTGTTTGATCGTTTCCTAAATATGCCCACGCACTACACGTGTTTTATACTTCTATTAACATAAAAATACATTATTTTTTGTTTAATTAAACTTTAAACTTATAATTTATTTATAAAATACGTATAATTTATTTATAATTAATACGAATAAAAACAGAGAGGAAATATGTGTTGGTAATTCGTAGTTTGAAATAGTTATCATAAAAAATATTATTACACAGTACGCACAAATGTGGTGTGTTGTCCCTTTGATTGCATGAGGGGCGGTCGAATAGAATGAACGTAGACTTTAAGCAGGGCTTTAGAAAAATTGGAAGTAACCATGAATGGACTTTAAAATCTTTGTTGCATTATTTCCGAGACATTGGACAAGTTAGAAAGGGAGGTTTTATTGCAAAAGACAGCCATTTCGAAACTGCCAACTGAACTTGCGAGCAGCTTATACCCAGAGTTAAGGACCCGACGTGCAACGGAGAATGCAAAAATGTAAAATTCCGAACGAATCTGTATTGGTGGCCTTAAGATGATATCGAAAAAAAATATTAACGTAGTTTGCCTAGTTACCCACCTTGAAAAACATTCTTCATAATATATTTTCAAAGACAAGAAGTCGCAAAAAATAAAGACACAGCATTTAGAGAATACAGATGTTTCATGTATAAATTAATTATTTGCAATAAACTTACACAAAGTCTAAATACGCGAGGCTTTTATTTCTGGGACCGGATAATGATGCTGTGCGGGGGGAAAAACAGAACAACAGGTCATTTTTAGCTATGAGGTTTACATATCTACTGTGGTCACAGATATCGCCTCAGAATTCTCAGTACCGTGCCATTTTTTTTTTGCGTGGTCGTCAGTAAATTAAATAATGCACTTTAAAAGACAGGTTTCAATTAGTACAAGGTTCTGTTGATCGAATAAGAAGTGGGTATCACATCGCTGTATATGGTTCCTCATAACACAAGTGTCGAAGCTAAAAAGGCAGAGTAGCGTAAGCTACTCGCGTTCATCATAACAAACACATTGAGGCACCGAAGAAATATGGAGGGTTGCCTTACCTGATGACGAAATTGACGCAGACGACGCTATTCGGCTTCTGCCCCTTGCTGCCGTAAATGAGAGTGGCCTGGGTCAGTACCCACACATAACCGCCATTCTTGGCGAGGAAACGATAGCAACCAGTCTCGCACTGACCCTTCGAGAACACTGAAACAACAAATAAAATGCACGTTAATAACAGGATTCGTGTAGTTCAATACAGGTCGTGCATTGTTCATGAATGAAAAGCTTAGAAAAGAACGCCGTTTCTCAAGTAATCTGTAACTACACATATAGGGGCGCAGTTAGAAACAGATCGAAAAGTTTACAAAATGAGTTAGGGGGTTAAAACTTAACCAGAGGGAGGAGGCTAAAACATGAGCTGAGTGAGAAAGAGGCTGAAACACGATCTGAGAAGGGGGGGGGGGAGAAAAAACCTTAAACACAAGCACAGGGAAGCAGAGGAGGAGGTTTAAACACAAGCTAGGGGATGAAGCCGAGGGATGAATCCCAAGGGATGAAGCTGAGGGATGAAGCTGAGGAATGAAGCTGAGGGATGAAGTCGAGGGATGAAGCTGAGGGATGAAGTCGAGGGATGAAGTTGAGGGATGGGATGAAGCTGAGGGATGAAGTCGAGGGATGAAGCTGAGGGATGAAGCTGAGGGATGAAGCTAAGGGATGAAGCTAAGGGATGAAGCTGATGGATGAAGTCGAGGGATGAAATTGGGGGATGGTATGAAGCTGAGGGATGAAGTCGAGGGATGAAGTCGAGGGATGAAGTCGAGGGATGAAGTCTAGGGATGAAGCTGAGGGATGAAGCTGAAACAAGCTAAAGGATAAAGTTGAAATGAGCTGAGGGATAAAATTGAAACAAACTGAGCGATGAGGTTGAAATCCAGGCCGAGGGAGAAATCTGAAAATAAAGGAAAAGTTGAGAATCACCTTTGGGAAAGGTTTTAAAACTGTATGTTATAATATAGATAATTTTCACATTGTTTGCAAGTCGCTTCTATGCACAACAGAAAGGAGGGGAAATATACAAAGTGTGTCTAAAAATCACTGACAAACTCCGGAAGGCGATTCCTTATGAAAAATTAAGGCAGGAATGACCCCTTGTAAATCCAATTTGAAAACAGTCCACACTAAAAACATGAGTCCATCGTTGGCTGCTGGGTCCACTGCACAAGTGATGGTGGAAGAGATTTAAACACTTGCTGTAAACAACCTGTATCGCTCATTTATAGGCCTATGTCGCAGGCATAACACATTATGTACCGCTGGACCGAAACTTCGTGTGTGTTTTGAACGAAAACGGCGGGTCCTACGCACGTGCAACAAGAGGATCATATTTGTTACGTAAGTGATTCTGCTCAATAGGCCAGCATCAAACATTACAAAATCCCGACGGTACAAAATTTTCATACAATAAGAGGGTGGCCAGCCCTGTTATTTTCATTACTGTGGAAGGTACACTGAAGAGCCAAAAAAAACTGGTACCCCTGCCTAATATCGTGTAGGGCCCCCGCGAGCACGCAGAAGTGCCGCAAGACGATGTGGCATGGACTCGACTAATGTCTGAAGGTATGCAGGAGGCAATTCACACCATGAATCCTGCAGGGCAGTCCACAAATCCATAAGAGTGCGAGGAGGTGGAGATCTCTTCTGAACAGCTCGTTGCAAGACATCCCAGATATGCTCAATAATGTTCATGTCTGGTGATTTAGGTGGGCAATGGCAGTGTTTAAAGTCGGAAGAGTGTTCCTGGAGCCACTCGGTAGCAACTCTCGACGTATAGGTTGTCGCATTGTCCTGCTGGAATTGTCCACCTCCGTCGGAATGCACAATCGACATGAATGGGTGGTGATCGGACAGGATGCTTACGTATCTGTCACCTGTCAGAGTCGTATCTAGACGTATCAGGGGTCCCATTTCACGCCAATTGCACACGCCCCATACCATGACAGAGCCCCTGTTGACATGTAGGGTCCATGGATTCATGAGGATGTCTCCATACCCGTAAACGTCAATGGGCACGATACAATTGGAAACGAGACTCATCAGACCAGGCAACGTGTTTCCAGTCATCAACAGTCCAATGGCGGTGTTGCGGCCCAGGCGAGGCGTAAAGCTTTGTGTCGTGCAGTCAACAACGGTACACGAGTGGGCCTTCGGCTCCGAAAGTCCATATCAATGATGGTCCGTTGAATAGCTCGCACGCTGGCACTTGTTGATGCCCCAGCATTGAAATCTGCGCCAATTTAAGAAATGGTTGCACGTCTGTCACGTTTAATGATTCTCGTCAGTCGTCGTTTGTCCCGTTCGGTCACTATCTTTTTCCGGCCGCAACGATGTCGAAGACCTGATGTTTTACCGGATTCCCGATATTCACGGTACACTCCTGAAATGGTCGTACGCGAAAATCCAAATGTTATCGCTACCTCGGAGATGCTATGTCCCATCTCTCGTGCGCCGACTATAACACCACGTTCAAACCCACTTAAATCTTGATAACCTGCCATTGTAGCAGCATTAACCGATCTAGCAACTTTGCCAGACGCTTGTTGTCTTATATAATCGCTGCCGACCGCATCGCGTTACTCTGATTGGTTCCATACCTCTTTTATTTGCATACGCACGCCTATGCCAGTTTTTTTGGCTCCCCAGTGTATAAACACATGTTTGCTGTAGGTTAAGGATCACAATAACAGAAAACAATGTTCGTAGTATTGTCATTTAATGTCACTTAGTTTCCGAAATTTCAGGAGATTACAGTTATCAAATTTGATTTTCAAGGGGTCAATCCTCCCTTAATATTATTTTCTACTAATTTTTCATGGGTTATCACCTCCCGGAGTTTGTCGGTTATTTTTAGACACACGTTGTATATTGATGTTCACCAAGTAACAAAACCCTCGCCTTGCAAATATAGAAGCATATAATTGTCATATTAACCGAACAATACTGTTTTGTTCAGTTTAATAAACTTTGGATTAAAGATTACACGCGTCACAAAATGAACATTTTTTTTATAAAATGGACTTTACTACGAAATTTATTAGGCTTTACATAATACTTTTTAACTATCGAACTAGATAGAATGTGGCGTCAAACTACAGTTGACACTGTAGCCTTATAAACACCACTTGGTTGGAGTGGCATAGTATTCAAGAAAGTTTTCATTAGTACCTTATTACGAAACAGAGTAAGGTATAATTAGCGNTTGGTTGGAGTGGCATAGTATTCAAGAAAGTTTTCATTAGTACCTTATTACGAAACAGAGTAAGGTATAATTAGCGTTATTTCCTCAGAGGTTTCCCGACGAGCCCCCTGAAATCTACGTATACATGTCAGTTAAAAAACAGAAAATAGATATGAAATATGGCAGTAACAGGAAAACTGCCAATTAAACACCGTCATGCGATTTTCACATGTTAACATTCCACTATAGAGGAAATTTATTGTATAATTAAATAGTACAGTAACAAACCAGTGTAAGACTACTGTGGCCTACAATGCAATTCCTCCTTAGACCACAATAATAAAGCATAGGTTTTGTTGGTCATGCTGACAAATGAAATGGCCACAGTAGGGTACACTGGCCTGTAATAGACTCCACTTAAATACTTGCATATCGAATACTGAACGCAGCTATCAGAATAACACTATAACTTATGCTGTGAAAAAAATTATGAAACAGTTTGATAATATGTTTATGGCCTCGGTAAAGTGATTTATATCACTGATGCAGTACAGTGTCAAAATCACATGTATCTTGGAGCTTAATGTGAAGCGATTATTTTGAGTATTTCACACCAGACAGTCTGTAAGATAATTGTTTGAAATTAAAATTTGCAACGAAGTACTGTCCCACCACATAAAACATTCCTGAAGTATTTTCAGTATTTACTGTATTCACAGTATTTACATATGCACGTATCTTGGAGTCGTCGCTTCGAGAAGCGGTGGGCACATCGACAAGGTATGAATTCAACTTATTGCTGAGGGGGAAACATTAAATTTTTTAAAGTAAACTCGAGACTTTCGGATATTCACGTTTCCCAGTAAAAGTAACCTATCTGGTGGCGGAAATAAGTACTAGCTTATAAACAAACAGCAGTGTTATATATCTCCAGTTTGTGCCTGGTGTGACATTAAGTATAGACTATTCACGGTAAAGCGAGCACTTTTGAAAACCCTCTCATTGGGAATAATAGTCAATACATATATTTTATTTTAGCCTTAGGCGTTAACTACCGAGAGCGGTGGAATATACACACTGTGTCTGTTACTTACATGGCAATATTTATTTGAAAAGGTGGTTAAAGGATAAATAATGCCTTAAAGGAAATGTAACTTAGCNTGTTACTTACATGGCAATATTTATTTGAAAAGGTGGTTAAAGGATAAATAATGCCTTAAAGGAAATGTAACTTAGCGTCTCAAAAGTGCTCACATCGAAAACCTGAGTTTTGACAACCAGTATATCTTAGTGGACTGTGGCCACGTGTGTTTTCCAGCCAGTACTTTTCATCTGAAGTAGGCATCAAGCACCGTTATTATAATTTGTAACGTGGAAACAATTCGTCTGATAAGTCATTAAACGTTATTCTTCAGGAATGAATTTTTTTTTACGTGAGCCAGGGGAAAAAATTTGTGAGAGGATGAATTCTCTGGNAAACGTTATTCTTCAGGAATGAATTTTTTTTTACGTGAGCCAGGGGAAAAAATTTGTGAGAGGATGAATTCTCTGGCACCCTCCCCTTAACCCCCCAAAAATTGATTCGCACACTGCACATCGAACACATTCTGTAGATACTATGCCTAATAGTTGTACCACGTGCCATTCATGTGTTTCGTTTTGAACTTGCAAACGGCTACTTGTTTAGTAATTGTCTGCGAGAAGGTCGCTTTCTGCAATGCGCAGTGTAGTGTGTCGTTTACAAAGACCGTATGTCATAGACGCAACTTTAAGCTAATATCCCCCCCCCCTTCCCGCGATCCACGTCATAGTAAATACATATTTCACAATGAACTATTTTGTTCCAATTGTGTTTATACAACAATCATGTTTTCGGTATAACATTCCCTTACATCCGGTATATGATAAACATACAGGATATATATTCACAAGTTCACGGCACACTGATCACTTTTGAAAGCCCTGCTTCAGATCTACTTGTATTACCGTTGTTAATTCTTGCAACGTATGTAAATTTTAAAATGCCATGGGCCGGATACTATATTCAAATGTCAGTCAAGTTAAACTGTGAGATTATTTGAAAAGTAAACATTTTACACGTTTGGTTATTTATTTCAAAATTAACAAATGTTTACCTAGCATTTGTAATTCAACGTTAAGACATAGAACTACTTTTCCTCCGTCGTTACCAACTTGACCGGGCGCATTCCACTTTCAGTGTACCCGTTCAAATATATACAGGCGTAGGTAGTGACATTTTTAAAAGGTTGATTTCTAAAGTACTGAGTTAATCGTGAACAGCCTACAACACTACATATATCCACACAATGTTTTAAATTCAAAATTCTGCCGGACAAAAGAAAATGTCAATATCAACGCAAGTGTGTGTAAACGTGTTAAGCAACTTGGTGGCAATGGCAGAAAACAGCCCAAGTTGATTAGCAACCCTTAGGTCTGTGGTTTTCCAAGCAGTAACTCAGCATGGCGCATGGTCCACACCAGCTGGTTGCGAAGCTTAAAATAAATGAGCACGTCCCGCCAAAAAGCGTTCGGCAGGGCGAGCCGGGTCCTTCATCCCCCAGCGGTCCGCGAAGAACCCTTGAAGCGTTGTGCCGTGTTCGTCCGACGGCACGACAGGCGGCGAATAAAGCCGAGCGCTCCACGACGCGACGCAGGATGTGTTCGAGAGCAAGAAGCAGGAAGAAGGAGGTCGCGTGCACCTCTCCCGAAAATACGATCGATAACCTCTTCTGACGCAAATGCGCGGCCGAGTATGTTACTCCGTGGTTGCCCGTTGAGAACTTGAAGCTGTACGACAGAAGCAGAGACAATTGTTTGAGCAAGCACATATGATAAAAATAAAATGAGAGAAAATTATATTATCTAATTGGACACAACTTCAGTTGAAAAAGGCACAAAGTCAAAATCCTTAAAGTATTGATATATCCCAAAGTCCACCTGCTTGTAAACAATATATCGATTTTTACTTCGGTAACGTGAGAAATTAACAAGTGGTATTTATCACGAAGAGACTCGCTTGCATCTTGTATAAGGTCATGGGTTAAATTTCTTACACCGCAGATTTTTTCGAAGCGCTAAGAAACAAGGAGAGGAAAGAGAAAACCGCCACCAATAAGAGTGAAGACGATATCAAACATAACAATCAATTCCTTAAAACGTAAAACGTATTCGACTTCCACGCTGAAAGGGTTGAACAATCTATTACAAGAGCATGAACCTGGCGACCAGCTTCTTACCGTAACACATTAATTTTCACGAGGCAGTGCCTGTGACCATTGCAGCTTACACGCAGTGATGAACAGTTACAACAGGCCCTATACAGTTATATTATCGTATTAATTTTTGACATTTTAACGCAGCGCTCTTGTGCAAAAGCTTTTCCGCTCTCAACCACATCGACTGAGATGAGCAAACGTGCTGTCAGTGTAGTCTCCTCCAGCTGACCTAGTAGTTGACAGAACGGAGTCCCACTGATACCACTTTACGTTCTTGGACGCCTGTGGCATTGTTCGGAGACTCCTCATATACGTCAGACCACCCGTGATCTGATCAGGGCACTAACCACACTCGTGATTAAAGACCCTGATTATATGGATTCATTCGGCAAAAAGCTGTACCCCACAATTCTTTGTGTGCTCGAGTGTTAACTGTTCATTGGCTGTTGCTCCAGTTTAACCCCAGACTATGCAAGTACCACGGGACTGGTCCTTGTTTTTTTTTTCAGGTTTGTTATTGGTGAAAATTCGTCCGGGGCGTGTCTAACAAACTACGGTCCAATATATGCATATATTCAAACGTGCTTTAGGTTGAAGTAGGCCTATAACTCGCCATAAAATGAATTAGTAAAATCTCTAGGTATCTTATATATTCGGGACCTGAGCCAGAGCTGGCAGTCGCCACTATTACTGCAGTTCCCAACCCCCTCCTCAGATAATAGTGATTCCCTCAAGATCTCGCCCAATATGCGGAGTAAATCTCTATCAATCCGGCGAGTCCAACCGATCTAACCAGGCCCTCAGGGAATCTCACAAGGGATACAAACCATACAAACCAGACCAGCTCGCCAATCTCTTCCGAGTTGCAGCCGAGCGAGTTGGTGCAGTGGTAAGCTTCAGACTCGATTCCCGGTCCGGCCGTCCAGAGTTCCCGAACAACTACAGGCCACGGCCGATTCCTTCTCCGCTCCTGCTTCCTTGAGCAACTTGCTCCGTTTCTAATGACGTCGCAGTCGAAGAGACGTTAAGCCTTACCTACCCAACTCCTCGAGTTCAAAAGGCACAAGAAATATTTCAGAGCGGCCACGCAAGACAGGGATACGGAAATAAGGCGAGTCACTGGCGGGGGATGGTCCAATCCGGCGACGGTCTGGCGGGAGACAGAGGATGGCGCACGGTCCAGCGACGTCGTTAATTGACGCAGGGCTGCCTTCGGGGGCGGCTGGCACGCACAAAGCACCGGACAAGTGGCTATCCCGCAACTTCTCGGAAGGCAGCTATTTACAAGGCCGGACACCACGTGTCCCACACACCTACTCGACACACAAGACACGCCCCATTGTGCACTCCTGGCACCTCGCTCCTTGCCACAAATACATTATGGGTTTACGTCAACCGACATTTCCATCAGACTACCGTCGCAACATTCCTCAACCCGTGCCGTATCGGATTCCATCAGCACGTAGGCGTGATCACGGGATGGTCCAAGCACGCATTCCTTGCAACCAAACGGATGCTAAATATTTTTTATTAAGTAAAACATATGTGTGTATCTACCGAGCGCGAGGCCAAGTTCGGCCGCACTTGTCGCAGTACACACCCAAGGACGGCCCTGGCGCCAACGCGCTTTAAGGGCAACTTTGCAGACACATCTTAAGCTGACCTTGATCACACTCATTTTAATGTAACCACCTGTTGTCGAAACCCTTGCACACTCTGACCACGCCTGCGCATTGGCAGGGTGCCCGGGTAACGAAACACAGCGATGTGTAGTCCACCCCGATCAATCGCCGGTTCCTGCCAGCGAGACTCATCGCTGTGATGGGGTAAAACACGAACCGCTGGGATTATGCAGTATTCGTGTAAACACAACTTCGAGGTGTCTGCTTCCACGAAGCAAGATTACTAATCCCGCATCAGACCTAGCCCACGATTAAAAAAAATTATATTCAGCCTTAAATATAGCAACATACTCCACCGCTCTGAAGTAATAAATACGCCTTTCCTCTGAACAAAATCTCAAAAATTGTAAGTAATCGTACGATGATTCGTAAAACATTTAACTCAGCGTAAACAGTGACAAATGAATTCAAGGTGGGACGGAATGAAAAAAGTCGACGAATTTTTGCAATTTGTAATTGAAAATTACAGTCAAATTTAAATCGAACACACACTATCAAAACAAACATCCAAATCTTGTCACATCAGAATGTAATTCCCAGCATTCAATTTTGGTATTCAGTAATTCTTAGCCACAATGGTAAGCGAAATTAATTATATTAAAAAAAACGAGTAATTAAAAGTTTCAAGTTATCGCTATAATGCGATCTGGATCAAAACTACACTAATCCTACACTGTAAAAATGTTTTTGTAATCTTTACTGAGGAATTCTTTGTAATTTTACAAATGCTTGTAACAGTACAAAGATATCTCTTGTAAAACTACTCGTTTGTAAAACTAGAAGGGTCGTGTTTGTAATCTACCTCAACAAATGTTTGTACTATACTGAACCGTATCCACGAGCTTCAGGAAAATGGCGGACACTCAACAACGTAAAACCGTATATAGCTGTTTGTGCAAAAACTGTGGGTGATGTAAAGTGTAGCTGCGTGCAAAAATAAATGTATTGCAAGTTTGAATAACGTAAAACACTTCAAACAGCTCAAATATTCACAATAAAACAACTATTTCAATAAAACGTGACCGTATAACTCATTAACTGTTTCCTAGCTACACAGAACTCTTAAATCGGCTCTCAAGACCTCGTTGTCAAGAGCCGTCCAAATCTCTCAACTTAACGACAGAACTCTTAAAATAAAACAAATATATTTTTCTTAAACAAATAACGTAATATTATTTTGTAGGGCCTTGCAGCTATATTTACTATAAAAATAAGTGTTGAGTTCGTAAGTCAAGTTGTTCCTGTGCTTAAGGTGCGGCCGAATAACACAAGAGGCATGGGTTCTAGTCCCCATGCTGGCAAAGTGTAACGTTTTTTATTTCGTAAATAATATTTTGAAATATATTTTTAAAGTTACTCTATATTATTAACTCATCACATTTATTTTCTAGAAAAAAAAATTATGTACACTTTTCAATAACGTAATATGTAATTACAAAGATACCATTTGTAATATTAAAATATATGTTTTGTAGATTTTACATGAAAACTGTTTGTACTTTTACAAAGGATTTTCTTGGCAACTGAGTTTCCAAGGATTTTTCTTGTAAAAGTACAAAAATTTTTTTAGATTGTATGCTCGTAGTTCCTGAATAAATAGAAAAAGCATAGCGTTTGTCTAATAAACATGCAAATTTTCTTACGTATGGAATTGTCATTCAAGCGGCGTGGATTTCATCTGTCAAGTATTTTCATTCCAAGCAAAAATATTTGTAGCGCTTAATATTTCTGACAAAAATGTCCTTGTACGATACCTTTATACACACACAAGTATGCCAATGGCGATAATCTTTCATGACATCCAACAACAATATACTGTTGCACGAAGACACGACTGGTCTGGAGAGTTAAGTCTGGGCAACTTAGTTTCCCGCCTTACGTTCCTACACTCGTGTGACTTCCGGTTTTATTGCCTCTTCTACTCACCTTAAAAGCTTCCGCAGATACGAGGGCATTCCAATAAATCACGAAACAAAACCTATTGTGTTAAATGTAGAGGACATCGGACAAATCTCATCAGGCGCTAAGGCTTTGGGGGAAAAAAATGGTATACTTCTTCACAAAGCGCAAGCGAATACTTTCCTACTGTCGGCTCAAAACAAGAAGATCGCAACTGGCCATTAGCCAATGAGCATGACGCAGATCGAAATCTCGCTGTTTCATAATCAGCTACTGCAGCTCGATTAAATTGATAGTTGTTTGTGTCTAAACAGCAAGCGCTGGGAGGTCAACAATCTATTCAGCAACCGTCGTAAATTGAAATAAAAGCGAAGTAACTTACAGCTCAAAGATGTCATTAATTCCGTGGCGAAGTTGGTAAATTCCCGCACACAGGGTAGCGGAATTTTATTTATAACTCCGTTTCACATGTTAAATCTACGAGTAGGTCAATGGATAATATTTATCTCCAGTAATACAGAATGTTCGGATATTAAAAGCCCAAACTGCGGGACGTGATTCCTTATGAATAGGGCCAGTGACTTTTCGCGTAAAAATCGGAGCACGCATCTGCAACTGTGGTTCAGGAACCATCTTCACTCACGACTTCATCATTATGCGTTTATGCACACAGCCTAATTGTTTTCTTGTTATAGCTGGAACTTTTGCTTTAAATAAACGAATGTTTACCATAATTATTTACACAATGCTGTTTTAGAATCAGTAAAAAAAATTGTGTTTTTTTATTTACTAATTATTCGTGTTTAATAGTTTTACGCTCTTTCTCAAAACAAAATAAACAAATGACTATCGCCCTCTCTGAGAACAAGCCAACCGAGGTCCTGTAAAAGGGCCGACCAACTTACCAGACCTCAACCTACCGCCGGAACACCCAGAACTACCAATACAGATAAGTACCAGTGTCGTCGCTCAGGGACATGTCCCGACGCCTAGTGTCCCCCAAGACGTCAGAAACGTTAGCCAGATAACTTTAATCAGCCCTTCAGGCTCACAACTCGCAGGGTAAAATATGTATTTCCGGGAAAGTATGTGTTTGTTTCCGGTGAAATATACACCTTATAAGACCAAGACGTTATGAAGTTATTGTTTACTACCCCTATTCAACAATATCCCAAGCGCCCATAGTCTGCGCCAGAAAAATAACTCAGACCCTATGAAGTGGGGAGTAGCGTCAAACTAAAAACTATAAAATTAGCTGATGCAACTTTTTGTGCCCCTATCACACACTTCAGCACCCCGCGGCATCGAAATGCGTCGTTTTAAATACGACCGAAAATATGATCCTGAACAATATCCCTACCCCAGTCCCTAATAATATATGTTGTTTGAGTGAATGTTTTTACATAACAGCAAAACGTTAAACTATCCTCGTTTCAAGCTCGAGAACGCAACAATTAATACAAAATGAGTACGTTAAATTCGGGGCCATTTACGCAAGAAAAGTTTGTGGTAAATTTAATGAACACATGTTATGTCTGAAAGAATTCATCCACTAACCAACCCGGCCAAAGAGCTCGCATGCTGACAGAATGCGACTTCAATTTGCTGCTTCAATAACTACCGACAGTTTCGTTAGATACGAATGTTACGTAATCAACACTAAAACTTTTTACAATCAACATTGTACAAATATAGTGCATTATTCGACAGCATTTGCTTGAAAGAAAAAACACTACAACGGAGGGAAATCATTTTGCGCGCTCGCAGGCTTGCAGCTTGTCACCATAACACACTCCCGCCAAATTTTTGTTAAGTATAATCTTATTTTTACTTTAGTTTGTATTTCAATGTAAATAGTGCATTTCATTTCATTTTAACCCTTTGCTTTCTCAGGAGGTCTCTAAGGAATGCCATAACTTAACTATGATACATTCTCTACGTGGAACTGAGTTACGTCGTGAAAATATGTAGTGGTGGAAACCTCGCTCTCAGGATTTGCCCAGGGACCCGCCTGGAGCTTAGACAGTCCCCGAGTATCATGAATACTTCACTTTGGTTCATGGCAGTTAATTAAGCATTTTTGAAAATCCTACATAGGATCTACTTTTGCTCTTCATTTTGTATCCTCCTGACATTTGTAAAATTCACACTACCGTGGGCTTGAGCACATTATTATGAATCATCCAAGTAGGGCCGCGGCAATTTTAGAAATGTAAATGTGTGACTAATACAAAAATTCAGGGGTCGCAGTGGTTTAGTGGTAAGACTACTCGCCTCCCACCTGGACGAAACGTGTTCGATTCCAGGAGGGGTCACTCCCGGATTTTCGCATGTGGGAACCGTGTTGAACGATGCCGCTACTCAGCGGGTTTTTTCTGGGATCTCCTGTTTCTCCCGCTCTTGGATTCCGGCGCTGCCCCATGCTCACCTCATTTCACCCTCATCGGCTCCCACGACCTCGATACGCCAAGTATCAGGAACAATTTTTTTTTAATTCGCTGCCAACTTAACTAGAAGTGATTTTTTTTAAGTGTCTACTTTACCGTGAACAGTTTGTCCGTTTGAAAGTGGTACAGAAAGGAGGCCTACACTCAGCCACGCGTATTTTTAACAACTTTCCAATTAATATCAGGTATCTACACAGTACCAATAGTCAAACTTTTAAAATGCAACTTAAAGATTACTTACTGTCACGATATTTTTGCATAGTGAATGAATTCATGAATGCACTGCTTACGGCTGCTAATTCATGATTTTATGAATGCTTTGGGTATTATTAGCTTTTATTGTATACTATTGTTTTGTTTTTAGGTTTGTAATGTCCGTTTATGAATATATTTTATTACATGTTGCATAGCCCAATGATCTTAGCCATGCATTGAGACTACACGGAACGAATATATAAAAAAATAAATCAATCAACAGCCTATACACGTGGCGGAAGGAAACTCGAAAGGGCAGAAAATTGAAACTATCCGGGAATCTCTAAAAGTAAACTACTAGAAGTGTCCTAATTTCTGACGTAATTTCGAGGAAGGGGGGAAAAAACAGCTGAACGCCACTGGTCACATTTCTGATATCCCCTCCGCCGTATTCGGACGCACGCGCGAGGCAT
>NQII01006186.1:34557-69378 GCA_002778355.1 Clitarchus hookeri
GAACACTTCCCTCACACCCTCGGCGACACACTGTTGCTAGCACAGCGCCGAGAAAGAGACCACAAAATCCGCGAGCTTACCAGCAGACGATACATGCTGGAAGTCATCTCACATGAGAGAGAGAGAGAGAGAGAGAGAGAGAGAGAGAGAGAGAGAGAGAGAGAGAGAGACATAGGCTGTCAGATAATTCGCGGATACGGACTGCACCGCACGAATTTAAAGTCAAAACTAAGTAGAAAATGCTCGTACGTAAAAATACATTAGACGCCTCATTTACGAGAAAAACACCACATGAAAGTTCCAAAACCCATTGTAGCAAACATGTGGTACTCCAATTACATAAGGGTGAGGTGATGTGGCGATGCTGCAACTAATGTGTCGTCATAAGACATACGGCAATGGAAGGAGCCGAGCTCAGTAGTGCCAAGAAGGCCATGGAGTTCACATGCAGTGAGTGCTGGGACATGGCAATCACGGGTGCATACGGCGGCCAAGCTCCGTGCATGATGCATGCATTCAACATGCGAAAAAGTGCATTGTTATGGGCAGAGCAAACTTAAAACACCTGTTATGACCTTTAAAAGTTTTGTATGCTGATGATGTACGCTGTGCTTAACATGGAGTGGTCAGTTCATCTACTTTAATGTTGTTTTTCTCGTAAACTAAGGCCATTACGCACTGTTACCAAAGAATATTTTCTACTTAGGTTTGGCCATAGATTCGTGTGGTGCAGTCCATATCCGCGAATTACCTGGCATCCTACATACGCACGCACGACCGTCAGGGCAGGGTCGACGTGGATGAGATAAAATGAGGCTGGCGGGAAACTGGGCAGTGATATATCCTGTCAACACACATTAATTCAAACTGTCGCCATTAGCCATGCTGAGATCGGCATACCACGTTAATGATCATATCTTCGAGCGCGTGAGTGAATAATTTTTGGCTGTTCTTAGCACCGAAGTTTTGAGAGCCGATGAGGGTGAAGCAATGCGAGTGTGGAGCAGCGCCGGAATNTTTTGGCTGTTCTTAGCACCGAAGTTTTGAGAGCCGATGAGGGTGAAGCAATGCGAGTGTGGAGCAGCGCCGGAATGCAAGGGCGGGGGAAACGGGAGAACCCCGAGAAAGGTCGCTGACCTGCGGCACGATTCCCAACACGCGAAAATCCGAGGGCGACCCCGCCGGCAATCGAACCCAGTTCGCCTTGCTGGGAAGCAAGAAGTATAACCACTTCACCACCGCAGCCCCTCATCTTCAAAATGAAACAATGTTTAAAGCACTAAGATTTACCTTTAATTTGTTTCGTAACGAGATACAAGTTTTGTACGTCAGGTTTTGATTGAGCCCAAATATAAACTGAATACATAAAAGCAGAAAGTTTGTTAGCGTCCAAATATCTTTCAAACGAAAGGACCGGTTTCGCCACCTCCTGTTACTGTTTCGGTAAAAAAAATCCTGCTGACGAGAACTGAATTTCATTTCATCACTTCGAGTTTACGTTTAGCGAAGACTTTTTAGTTTCCAGTTGTTGGACGTTGCCGTGCTACTGTATTGTGGAGAACAGTGAACTACAGAACATGCGACAAGGCAGATGCACAATGAATGCTGGCTTGTGAACAAAACAACGGTGTTTAGACAATAGCTAGTATTTAAAAATTAAAGGAATCATCATCTTAAACTAAGTTTACTCAATAGCATTCTAAGAGTTCTTACACTGATCATATATACTTTCACTAACAAGTGCAGAATGCAGGCGAAAACTCCACTGACGTTATTATACTCGGAGCACTTGGAAGATAATAAATTTGATATCCTTTCCTATCGTCCATTAGTCCTCCCAGAATAATGAAGGCATGCTTATCATACCAACATTTTCGAAAAATCCTCCGAAAAACTACTTGTGACAAAAAATTAGGTTAAATATGCGGTTTACGTGCACCATTTCCCTTGATATATGTTCATTTTGGTCCTGAGAATCACCCATAAGCCTGTTGCCTGGCTTGAAAGCAGTGAGAATTTGGTATAGGGAAATATATGATAATAAAATTAGATTTTTCGGCTTTTATGTAAAATATATATATGTATACCAACAGAAACTTTTTCGAGCAGAAAAATACGCACTTATTTGCTATNCGGCTTTTATGTAAAATATATATATGTATACCAACAGAAACTTTTTCGAGCAGAAAAATACGCACTTATTTGCTACCGCAACCTTTTGTAACATTAATGTTAGCATGTTTCCTAGAAAGATCACAAACATTAATAATGAAATCAAAAATCACTGAAAAACAAATTGTCATATTTGCGTTTATACGGAGCTTGATAGTATCATTTCTCACACTTAGGTTTTTGTTTCAAGTTAATATCTTCAAAATTGGCTTCAAAAAACCGAATTTTACTAACATGTATTTCGCTATACTAAATTCTCACTGCTTTCAAGCCACGCAACAGTCTNCTTCAAAAAACCGAATTTTACTAACATGTATTTCGCTATACTAAATTCTCACTGCTTTCAAGCCACGCAACAGTCTTAAGGATATCCGACAAAGTGAGAAAACTAACCACAAAACTCAAGTCGCCCCCCCCCCCATCCTCCCACCAAAAAAGGACTTAAGGTGGCCGCCTAGTAGAAGGAAGTCTGCACGTCTGAGGCCTAAAAGAGGGGCAACCGAGACATGCGCATCAACTCTCCCATCGCCTCTACGCACATAGTACTGAACTGGCGTGCTGTCTTGCCGTCGATAACGCACCTCTATGAGACTTTCAGCGGAGATCCTACCATTTCATGACGGAATAATAAAAATAAAGGTTTGATGCACGTCCCTATTCCTTTTTTAAATGTTTTCTACCGGAATGTTTATACCTAAAAATGACCGTGAAAACACCCGTTTCGGTCATTTTCACTATCACAAAAACATGCCTCAGGGAGAAATGGAGGAACTGAAAAACGTATCCAGACGCGTAACGTTTCTTAAATGCTATTCGTAAGCAAACCTCAGTCAAACACGATGGATAGTTTTTAAATTAAACGTTTTCTGCTGGAGATCTGCACACAGGTTTGCGGCCTACCCAGGCGGTCACCTGAACCGCAAACAATATTTGTTACCAGCCGCTTGAGACGACCTGCCCGCAGCAGAGGCCAGACATCGGCAGGTGAGCACACGGCCCACGAACCCAGCCGCCGGCGACAGAGCACGCGGCCTCGCCGTCCTAGAGCCCGGAGCGGCGTAATGGATGGGAAGAAAGCATCCGGCCAGATTGAAAGGCAGGCAGGCAATTCCCGCCCCGCGCTGCAGGAATTGCGAGCCGACATAAAAACATTTGCGCGCCACATACCCCGTCGACGCTGAAAAGGATATTTCCAACCCCTTCCCAAGTCCACCATTTCCCCGCTTCTCCCTCCTGCAGAGTCAGGACATTCGCCGGTGTCATCGACCCCCGCAGGGGACACTTCGCCCATCCCCGCGCTGTACGACCGGATGGAGATTACACCATAAAGACACCCGCACGCCCTGCCCCCCTCCCCGCTTCACCACCCGCATCATACAGCGGGAGTAGATTATCCACTCCCCCATTGAGAACTCATGGGTCATCCAACACAGCGGAGAGACAAGAACTGTACCATTCGCGACGTAATCAAGAGGAACAGTTAACATTCCAAGCATTATATCCTACCATGCGCAAAGCTGCCGGAGACTTTCGAGGCTATGGAGCATATTTTACTTCCCTTCTAAGCACCAACCGAGGGTGTATGATTGAGAAGGTTCTGTTAAGGACACGCACAATCATTTTCGTGGAATGGCGGTAGAAAACCACTCGGTAAAAACCAACCCCAGGGCATAGAACCCACGACCTCCTGAATGCAAGGCAGGAACGAGGAGCGGCTATTAAGTAACGGCTTATACAGACCAGTTGGCCCGATTTAGAATGTTTCCCGCGCCTAGAGTTTCGCTGAGGGAGGCGATTGCGAAGACCAGGACATTCTTACAAGGGTAATCCCAAGATATTCTCTCCTACAAGAAGAGGAGACGGCACGAGTCCCGATAGGCTTATCGTAGCATGCATTCGAGTGGCGCGAAAGCCCATTTTATAATTATCCGCGTGTTCTTTGAAACTTAGCGTTAGACACACCCGGGGGAGGGGGGGGGCAGGACACGGGGCGGCCGCATGTAACACTTAATTTCAATTTTATTTTTAGCATTCAAAAGACACACTTGCTATTTTTCATCAAAATCAAGGCTGCCCATTAACATCTTATAATACATCTTGAAACATTAGTCAACTAAATTTTTACATTTCTTCAGCAGTTATCAAAACTATTAAATTCTTTTGAAGTCCAAGAAAAATGTTATATTTTACTGTCAGCAAATACGGATCTTAATACCGTGAAAATCGTTTAAGTACGTGGGGTACTGTAGTCAATTCCTGGGCAAGGCAATAACTTTTGAAATCTCCTTTAAATTAAAACCGATATCATTCTGGCACTAGGCTAAGATGCTTGTTCAGTAAGTGCGAAGTACGTGCATTTATTACGATGTGCACACTGAAAAGTACATATTCATAAGGCGTGTTTCAATTTGAGATTTATTTACAACTAGCCACTGCTGCATTTCGCTGCCAACATACTTCCAAGCATTACTCACCAGAGATCGCCTTGACTTGCAGTTTAATTATACGAAAATCGCAGGCATTAGCATAAAAATGTTACTCGCGGGTTTGGCTGTAGAAGTTAAAACGCGGCTCTAACAAGGAAGCCAGTGTTTCGGAGTTAATAAGACGGCGCTTTAAGAAACAACGCGCGCCGTGTAACTTGGATATACATCAAGCTCATTAACGAGAGTGCAGCAGAGCTAACGTGGGTAGCAGAAGACAAAAACAAAAGAAACAGAAAATTAAAAAAAAAAAAAACTGCCCCTGCCTCTGGCGATCCTCGCACCGTGCCGCGTCGCCCTTGCAGTAACACACTTCCGCGGTGTAATTGCAAGGACGTGCTCCACAAGGGCGTGTCCTGCCTAGTTACTCGCAGCTACCTGGAGGAGTTGATTATGGCGTAGGACGTACCATGTTGAAGTACATTCTAGGTCTTGCATTCGCCAGCTAATTATAAACGTGAGAAACGTCTGTGCTTGTGTTCTGTTTATTCTTGGAGCGGCCTTCATTTCGCGAGGAAATATTTGCCTGAAATGTTTCAATTGCAGGTTACCCTTGCAATTGCAGGTTCAATTACCAGCCTCCGCGTAAAAAAAAATCATTTAATGAGCAGGAACAGGTACAGTTCCCAATAAATGATGCAACTGTTTTTCTTTTTCCTAACTTTTCCCCAAATAAATTTGAACGAAAACGCGGTCGGTGAATAAAAACAGAACTGATTAGGCTTCACGCAGTGCTCTTCGCCTTTTGTAATCCGAAAACCATCGCTCCCGCGGCAATTTGGGACTGTCAAACCACTTGCACATTTACCAGCAAATATCGAAAGCTAAGGCTGGGTCTCACTCTCTATGCTGGATTTTTTTATATTTCTTTTGATTTAAGCTTTAGTAACAAAAGTTTCTAAATGTTTTTATAGTTCTTAAGCTATTTACTTCACCCTGCAGTGCAGACATAACGTCGGAACTACTGACATGCAACTGTTACTTCTACCTTTATAAATAGATAAGCCACTACACATATCAAACAATGTGTGTGCATTTTTAAATTTAAGTTTAGCTTTTTGAAATATGCAAGTCGTCTCTAATTCAGTTTGCGAATAGGTTAGAAAGAAAAATATAAAAACCAGATCTGCAAATCAGATTAAGCTTACGTAGATGATGCACTTTAAAGAAGTCTTTGCTTAACCAAGCTGCTGCTGAGTGGCGAGGATATTGATAACAAAAAAGCAGAACTAGAGAGTGAAAACGTACCTATAAAACTTGACATGCTAAGTGNAGTGGCGAGGATATTGATAACAAAAAAGCAGAACTAGAGAGTGAAAACGTACCTATAAAACTTGACATGCTAAGTTAATGGCATGGTAAGGAACAGCACTGCATGTTCAATAGCATGGAATGAGGATGATAAAACTGCCGCGGTACAGTAAGNAATGGCATGGTAAGGAACAGCACTGCATGTTCAATAGCATGGAATGAGGATGATAAAACTGCCGCGGTACAGTAAGTCCTAACAAAGTGCCAACAGAACTACCAACATGACAAACACACGCACGGTGGCGTGCCTAGAAATGTTATGTGGCGTATTAACGTGATAAAAATTATGTTTACTTTTAAATAACATGGTCTTACACAAACACGTGCCATACGTAATGTTCGGTTTTACAACTAAAATACGAAAAAAGTAATTCAAACATCATACACTGTAAAAAATAAATGTAAACTTACATACACACATTTTTGGTGATTTTACATTTTTAGTGTGTAATTTGTAAAAACAACTCAAGTACGTGTACTTTTACCCAAATGTTCTTAAAAATCCAGAGCTTACTACCTTTTGTGGAAATCAATGAATGAATGGCTTAGTAAACATAATGTTAGTGTTAATTTAACACACCCACTACCTGTATTAAAACCATAAATATTGTATTTTTACTGCTAGGTAGTCGTCGTATGAAAACTAAATGTCAGTGTAGTTGTACATCTTCCATTGTGTAAGTTTACAATGACCATATGTGTAAACTTGCATCACATTCTGGAATATCTGTGAGCGTATATTTACACATACAAATTTTCCCTAATTTTACATTTTTATGTAAAAATTGCTAGAACGAGTACAATATTTGTAATTTTATNTACACATACAAATTTTCCCTAATTTTACATTTTTATGTAAAAATTGCTAGAACGAGTACAATATTTGTAATTTTATACTACTGTTCTTAGGTATTCAAATATAACTACGTACAAGCATTTGTTTAAAATATGCGATCTAGCGGTAGGGAGTAGAACTACTTCGAACTCAATTTGTGTGTTCATACGAAAACTTAACTACCGCTGATGGGATATGCTGGCTTTTGCATATAGTTACGTAATCCATATCTGAAATAAATGGTTATCCACATTTTGGGCATAATTTTTTATAACTCTGTTAAACTATAAAGTTACAAAATTGAGCACAATCACGTGAAAATTGTAAAAATACACATACATAGTGTGTGAATTAATGCGACGCAGTTGAAGAACTGATACTGACGGTAAAATTACTTGGTTACTCAGTGAAAAATGTACAAAAATTGTGTATTCAGAAATACAGCGAATCTGTGATTTCACTATTTTGTAAGCGAAAAGAAGAGACACTGTGGTGAAATTACAATTGCGATGAGTCTGTTAATTTACCTGATATTGAGAAACAAATACACGAATGTTGCAGTTTATTTTCTGCTACATATTAATTGTAATTTTACACTATTCTATGTAAAATTAGAAGTACGGTGTACATGTTATATAATACTAATTTATAGAATGAATTTACTTCGACGTAGAGTACAAAACAATTGACGTACGTGTGTGTGTAAAATTAGACCGACCTCAGTAGAGACACTGCTGCCACATGCATTTGTGCAAAAAAAAAAAAAAAAAAAGTTTACAGTTTAACCAGAAAATGTCAAAACTGGAATAACTGAGAACAAAACATTCGCGCACTTTAAAAGTAAAATACATGCAAAACTCGCGTGAAGCACGCACATTACACGGTAAAAAGAACTACTCCATAGTATCCTTTCTTTATACCAATGGCCTTACCGTGCCTTTTACTACAGAAAAGAATGCTGNACTATTATATTTACAATTGTGAAAGTTTCGCTCATTCACTCTCAGCCTGCAAACTGCTCCAGCTTTCAGTTCCGGGACAATGCACCTCACTCGGTGGAGTGAAATGCGAGCCGCTCACGGTCGCCGCAGAGACGAAGTTGTTCGAGCGATAAATCCAACTGGAACGCGTCCAGCGTAATTCTAATATCCTGCTCACGCGCCCACCAGCGAAAGGCCAATTTTCTCCGTTATGAGCATCGGCGAGATTAATTTTCCCGGAAATCTGCATTAAATCTCTTAATTAAAAGCGACGTAATAGCAAGTCATGGTTGGGCGAAGAGAGAGAAATTAAAAAAAAATACAAAACAAATTAAAACTATGAAGCGGCTAGTATAGGAACTCCTCTTATTTTACCATTTGAAACCATTCTACAAAAGGCAAAGGCAAAGGCAAAGGCAAAGGCCAATAATAAAGTCATCCGAGATGTGCACGCGAACGATTATTTACCAAAATATAGCATCGCATATAAAATCCGCCAAAAAGTGCACTCTTCAAAACCTCTCACAATTGTATGGAAAATCAACAATTACAATTTAATGGACAACGTGCAAAATTTTGCATGCCATATTTGCTGTTTGTATTTCGACGTTGAAAGCTGAAATCCTAGCTGTATGTGGTATCCACTTAGGTATATGAATTATGATTTACCTTGATGAACTATAATTTGATACTTTTAAGAGTTCATCAAGGTAAATCATATTTCATAGTTACCCACTGGCTGTTAGTTCGACACGAAAATACACCTGGCCAATAAATGAACGCCGAGAAACCTAAAAACACGTCCAGCAAAACACCAAAGTTCTCTAGGGACAACACTACACCCAACAACTCATTTCCGTCCACATTCTTCAACCAGGTAGGGCAAGAAATAATTTCACTAGCTTTTTAATTATGGTTAGTTTTATTGTTTTTATTATATGTTGCACTTATAATAAGGGCAGTGAACATTCAAATAGTCCGACCCACTAGAGCGGTACATAAACCTCCCACGTTACAGGATACAACCGGACGAGTCTGTATAATTTTAACCAAAGGCTTGATCAGTAAGTGAAGAGATTTTGGCGGCTCTTAACATNTTGCATGCCATATTTGCTGTTTGTATTTCGACGTTGAAAGCTGAAATCCTAGCTGTATGTGGTATCCACTTAGGTCTATGAATTATGATTTACCTTGATGAACTATAAGTTGATACTTTTAAGAGTTCATCAAGGTAAATCATATTTCATAGTTACCCACTGGCTGTTAGTTCGACACGAAAATACACCTGGCCAATAAATGAACGCAGAGAAACCTAAAAACACGTCCAGCAAAACACCAAAGTTCTCTAGGGACAACACTACACCCAACAACTCATTTCCGTCCACATTCTTCAACCAACCAGGTAGGGCAAGAAATAATTTCACTAGCTTTTTAATTATGGTTAGTTTTATTGTTTTTATTATATGTTGCACTTATAATAAGGGCAGTGAACATTCAAATAGTCCGACCCACTAGAGCGGTACATAAACCTCCCATGTTACAGGCTACAACCGGACGAGTCTGTATAATTTTAACCAAAGGCTTGATCAGTAAGTGAAGAGATTTTGGCGGCTCTTAACATCGAAGTCTTGAGAGCCGATGTGGGCGATTGAGGTGAGTATGGAGCAGGATGAGAATGAAAGTGCGGGAGGGGGAGGAGATCTCCGAGAAAACCCGCCGGCCAGCGGCGAAAATCCGGGAGTAATCCGGCAGGGGATTGAACCCGGTTCGCCTTGGTGGAAGGAGAGCAGGCTAACCGCTTTGCCACCGCGGACCCGGCATAAACAGGTGCATCAGGACTAATGTCCCGAACTTGGGCCTAAGCAGCGACGGTATGCACGTGGTCCATGATTGAACGTGGGCACACTGCCGGAGACAGCTGGATCAAACCGGACACGTAGGAAGTGGCTCGCATCCACGACAGTCGTGCCCACTCCAGCACCATCTCGTGCCGGACCAATTGAGGCTGTGCGCGTCATCTGCAGCACTTGGCGCTGCGAGCCGCGACCCTCACCAACACTGGCGCGTACGTTAACGTTACGTCGCGTATTTACAAGCCGCACGTCCTACGTTCCAATTCCTGCTCGTTCAGTTTATATCGCGACAGCATCCTGCACGAATGAGAAAAATTAAATAATTCCTTTAATTGTAAAGTAGCAACAGAGAGAGAGGAGAGAGGAAAGAGGAGAGAGAGGAGAGAGAGGAGAGAGAGGAGAGAGAGGAGAGAGAGGAAAGAGGAGAGAGAAAGGAGTGAAAGAGAAGAATTGGGTAGGAATGAACTTAAAGGCACATGTTCATGTATTACTGCCGAAAATCGCCTATGGGAGGAATTAAGCCTACTGCTTCGTCTGTGTCCGGAAAGTGGTGAAGGTCTGGGTTTGAATCCTAATAAACGTTAGTAGGTGCGAAACGTACGCCCAAGTTGGCCGAAATTCATATCAATAATCCTTTGCCTTATAATATTCGGACAACCGCATAACTCGGTGCTAAAAAGCTCGTAAAAAATAGAATTCATATGTCGTTAAAAATAACCTCCTTCGTTGTATGTATCAATATTTATAAAACTAACACTTCTTTTTCTGCTCCATTTTTCATCTCTCAAGCATTAGACAGCATAAACGTAACCCCGATGCGCTAAAATTGTGTGGAGGTGCTCTTTAATTTCACAAATATTCCTGAATAAAAATCGACATACTGTAGTTATATACAATACTACTTGTCACGTGTTTATAATATAAGGACAATTAGAATTACTGTCCCCGGGTGAAAAAATCACTCCATATATTTTATTTTTAAATAACTATTTTTTATATTCCTACTAATGTCAACAGATTAAAAACCTAAAACTAATCCCCATTTCATTATTTGCTACAGTTTCGAAACAAATTTTTTTAAAAAATAAATACAAAGAAGTAAAAAAAAGGTATTTTTAAAGAGAGTGGTGCATAATGTTTTTAAATATTTGAATTTGTACATTTTAAAGCCTTCTGAAGACTGGGATAACATTAAGAATCTATACGAAATTACGCTAACAAAGACCTGATTTTTTTTACTGAACGAAAATTCACAGGTCATCAATCATATAGATACACTCAACAGTCGACGTTCCGTGAAGCAGCCACGATGGAAACAGTTACAATACTAGGGGAGGGTCGGGTAGCCCCGGCCAGTGTTAGTTCCAAACAATCCCGCGCACGTAGGTAAACAAATAACACGCCACAACGACCGCAGCGCCATTTAGCCGTGTAATCGAATCAACCCGGACGCGACCACCGAGCGAACAACACGTCGCAATCGTTCATTTACCTGTGCCTATATTGTAATTTGCGCCGTTTACATTGTGAACTCAGTTATTGTTTATCCTTTAAGATATTGATTCAATTGTATAAGTTAGGTTAATAATTTAGGGTATCTTTATTGATATTAAATAAAAACATAGAATGTGACGGTCGGGTAACCCCGGACATTTTTGGATGGAGAAATGTTTAGTTATTGTAATGTAATGTTAAAGCAAGTGTGTAAAANAACCCCGGACATTTTTGGATGGAGAAATGTTTAGTTATTGTAATGTAATGTTAAAGCAAGTGTGTAAAATAATGTTGTCCTTTGAAGAATCACTTCAAAATTGCCAAAAAGTCAAGGGAAGAATTACACACAGAGGAAATTGGGATGAAAATAAAATGAAACGGGGTGTTTCCATTCTAGTATAAAAATAAAGATTTAATTCTGTTGACTGTCAAATTTCATGAGTTTTATTTGTGTGGCCAGGTCTACCCGTCCCTCCCCTACGAGTTTCCTGAAACACGGATCAGCGGAACAAAAACTGATGAAGTTGAGATAATATTATGCGCAAGATCAATCAGATAAATATCCATTCAATACCGTCTCACAGAATCATACATTTTTTCAATTAATATGGCATCACTTCTTTGTACATTCGAGCCACTAATTACACTGTTCCTTCGCTACTTTACGAAGAAGCTCTTGTCGCCTGTGTTGTAAACGACTCAGTTACACCATCGCCAACTTTCTATGGACTATACACCACGCGTCAAAATAACCGTGTTCCAGTTATATAGAATCTCAAACACGTGCGTGCTTTAAGCTTACGCTGCTTTCAAACGAATTGACGAAACATCAATGTGTCGATAACGCTGAGACTGAACTATAGCGGAAGCTGCTGCAAATCACTGCAGACTAACTGTAAACCAGCGAAAAGTGTTAAATGGTACCACTTAAAATCTTACAGCTTATATAATTTCAGCGATTTAATTTCACTTATTTCATAATGATTTCTCGAGATTTATTGCTGGTTGGCGGTTAATTAAGCTTATTTGAAGTCACCTTTGAAAACATTCCGTGTGTATTAATTTATGTTCTTTTTTTCTCCGCGTCAGGAGAGAATATCGAGCCTTGACGTTACATACTTTGATATTGGTGGAAAATGACACTAGCAATGCAAAGAGAGTGAGTGTGTGAGTGAGTGAGTGAGTGAGTGAGTGAGTGAGTGAGTGTGTAAGTGTGTGAGTGTGTGAGTGTGTGAGTGTGAGAGTGTGTGAGAGTGGGTGTGTGTGTGTGGTGTGTGTGTATGAAAATTGAGAAATTCTGCATGTGTTGTCAATGTCTTTGCCAAAAGAAAGACTAGAAGAAATGCCTACAAATAAAAGGTTAAATTAATATAAGTATTTTAACGCCATTAAATTTTGTAACTAGTCAATCGGAAAACTTAAATTTTCTGTTTGTTTTTAACTTAAGACTTATTTATCGTTTTCAATCAAAACTTTCCTTTATTTATAATATTTCATTGTACTAATTAAAAATATTATTTCGCACCTGGTCTTGCCACTGTGTATTGTAAAATAATAAATAAAGAAAAAAAAGGGGGGGGGAAAGCAAATATTGGAGATGGGGCCTAAAGGTGGCGACATGGGAAATCCGACCCTGGATCACACGGACAACAAACATCTGCGTATGGAACTAACTCGCAGATTCATCTGTGGAGGAGACAGCGTGGGAAAGGGGGAGTGTGTGGACGACGCGACCTTACGCTACATGGCAAGCGAGGAGTGTGTGCCCGGAAGACTCTCCGAGGCGAGGCGCAGAAGGAAGGGCGACGATCCACGGCTGTCAACTAACACTCGCTTGCTGCCGCTGCAGTGATGGTGATTTATAGCGCTCGCCGGTCGCTGTGTGTGTCAACTCAGCAGCCTGCAGTTAAGTGAAACTGATGGGAGACGGGCGTGCCCCTTCAACTCACTCGCTCGCCGACACTTCACTAAGGGACACTACACACCATTCTAAATTAAAGGGGAGAGTTGGTAGCCAACTTGGCTTTATATACATTTTTTAACATTACTTATGTTTCAGATTAATTTTTAAACTGTGACATTTTATTATATTTTAGGGACGATTATCGTGTGACTTACTGTCTGTTCGCGTACACTCAGTACTTTTGAAAGCTCTGTATTGTGTATTCTTCCACCGTACGTAAAATCAACATTGCAGTTGGACTGATCACTTCATTCGTGCGTCGGTCAAGTGAAACTCNTATTTTTTAACATTACTTATGTTTCAGATTAATTTTTAAACTGTGACATTTTATTATATTTTAGGGACGATTATCGTGTGACTTACTGTTTGTTCGCGTACACTCAGTACTTTTGAAAGCTCTGTATTGCGTATTCTTCCACCGTACGTAAAATCAACATTGCAGTTGGACTGATCACTTCATTCGTGCGTCGGTCAAGTGAAACTCTGAGGACATTACAAAAGTTAAGTATTTTACCTATTTTCTCACTGTTACACATATATTCTTCAAAGAAAACACAGAAAGCAAACTAAACAATTTCAATATTCACAAGTATTTACCTAACACTTTTATTTCAACGTTAAGACATGGATCTACCCTCCCTCAGTCGTTACCAACTTCTACTGTGCGCATGCCGGTCAGTCTGCCCTTTAAAACATATGCAGTTAGAGGCGGTGACATTTTTCAAAGGTTGATTTCAAAAGTGCTCAGTGAACCGTGAACGGCCCATGTCACTTCTGTAGTCATTCGGAGAATGTACCGATAATTAATTCCCGTTTATTCTGCGTGGTAATCAAACAGAGGTACTCCGTTAATAATGCGGTTATTCAATCATATCTAGTCAAAGAAGAAAGAAAGCTGAATAATTTGATAGCTCAAGAACAGGTAAAATCAATATGATTTCTATCTCCCCCCCCACCCCCTTTAAAGCCGTTAAAAACAGCCAATTATTTTCTAGAGTAGAGGACATATGGTTTTACGACTATAGCAACTTAATAAAATTACCTTATTTCAAAAATTACATTTATGTTCTTTTTTTGTGTAAATATCAGAATTTAATTTAAAATATTGATTATTTTAGACAAAGTTTTATTTCAGCTAAACTGTTTTTATTTAATTATTTATTCAACAAACATTAATTTGACTTAACTTTTATCACAAGTACGAGCGAACCACATAACCTTTGAAGTTTCCTTCATGCCATTCTGGACTATCATTTTGATGTAACCTGGCATATCAATGTTGTTCAAGTATCAGATATGTATTTGAAAAAAATTGAAATTCCATAGTTACTTACCAGTTATTTTGAAATATTGTTTTCCACCAGTGTCATGCTTTTTCAGGCATTTATTTCATATCACAAAGAAGGAGTGCGCCATATGCTAAAATGTAAATAATATTTCTAATCAATTGAACACCCTCAAGATCAAGCAAAAAGTTAGTTTGACAGGAAATCAGATTCTGCATTATTTTGAAGTGCTTGAACTCTCAATAACCGATTCGTCTGAGTAAAAGCATCTTTATTTTCCCGCTCTGTTCTTAAATAGCGCTCGGAAATATTGTTCTTCTCGTGCAAATTTGCACGTATTTTATACTTGATTACATTCGGCTTATTAACATCTCTACTTTTACGCCGATGAGCTATCGAGAAGGTGGCAAGACGAGGAACACAGAAGGTGGCAAGAGGAGGTACATTGATGGGATACCTACACTACAACACCTACTTCAAAGGAATATTAAGGGCCCCGCCTGCCTGCACAGTATTTCTCCGCTACGCAGTTCAAGCGTCAAGCAGGCGGAACGTTCAATACCCACCACGTTGAATACGCTTGAACTTTGTGCGAGTTGCTCCAGACTTCAAATTGCACTCGTAAAGGAACTTAAATCAATTCCACACGATATATGCTAACTCGAAAGTATACTTGAATGTACTCGTATGTTTAGCAAGTTGACCTAAAACTTCAATTTTGAAGCTAAGACATTATACTTGTATTTATAATACCCATTCTTCCGACAGCATTCCAGAATTCCACAACATAAAAAAAGACAAATAAATACCGATGCGTTTTGAATGTATAATCGTTGAAGAGGATCAAGGTGGGAGGGCTCATTATACGACAAAACCATCAGCCACGCTTAACAAGCCGTGGACCAGGATGTGAAAATGTCCCAACTCGTTGGCGAATCGAACCCGCGGCCTCAGTCACCGCCTTGGCGCTAACTGCGCACAATTCTCTCCAACAGGAAACAACCAACACACGGGGTCCTTTCTTCTGGAGGATTGTGGTAAAAGCATTTCACTGTTTACTGTAAATTGGGCGGATGGAAAGAAGGTTTAGTGTTCAACGTATACGTAAACGACAAACAATTTCATTTGTACTGATCCCGCACGACAGCCTCAGAAATTGAGTTCCGTAAATTATGCGTTCTCCAGTATAGGCATTAGCATACGAGCAGAAATCTTATGTTTTTACAAACTGGCGAAAATCCACGGCAAATTTTCTGTGGCAAATAATGTAAGGTAGTAACGAACGCATGTGCACCACATAAAAGGGCGCACATTGCTATTCACTAAGTGCACCCGTATTTGGAAAGTGCTCGAAACTGTTGGTGCTTCTGCAAAACTAGAATATTCTATTTTTATTTATGAAAGGATATTCAGTGTGTTGCATTAAACACAGTTCAATTTAAGGAAGTTAAATTAACAGCAACGTCAGTTGATAACTGAATATATCCCCCCCCCCCCTAAAAAATTGTAATAGTACCTCCATCCCTAACCCATCAGGAAAAACTATAACTTAGTGTCGAGCCACCTGAAATCAAACCGAAATATATTAAAAATATTTCTAGTGAAGTAAAACCGACAAGCCCAACAACTTCCAAGTAAATTTTTTGTTAACAAAAAATACTAATTTCCTTCAGAAGCGCTACTTCAATATTCACGTTTGTTTGATGTAATATTTATTATTAGTCCAATTTACTAACTAAAGATGTTTTACAAAAATACTTAACCATACAGCTACATTAAGGTTAATGTTAGGTTCAGATTTAGTACTAGTATACTGAATTTAACTTTAAGTATTAATTACGCACGAATTTTACAGTAAAACCTATTATGGCACACAAATAAGAGGATATGAATAGCCAAACGCAATTTACTGTATCGTACAATGAAGTGTGCTTAGTTCGAATCTCTCTAGCTTTTTTTTTATTACACGATCAGAAACAAGATCGGATATGAAAATGATTGAAAAGCACCCTGACTTACCAGTGATAAGCCACCTACAGAACACCCACAACCCCGCTGTNTATTTACACGATCAAAAACAAGGTCGGATATGAAAATGATTGAAAAGCACCCTGACTTACCAGTGATAAGCCACCTACAGAACACCCACAACCCCGCTGTAAAATATATGAATAAAAATAGATAACAGAATATAAAGGTCACTATTCCCCCCCCCCAACACCAAGTTATAACAGAAGGTGATATTTATAGGAGAAAAAAAACATTGTTGTATAGCAGTTTCAAAATAATTAAAATCAATTACTCTTTGAAATTAAGTTTTTTGGACAATAATCTTAACTCATCATATATGCAAAGCATCATACTTACACATGCCCAATGAACTACAAATATCCCTGGTACAAACTGAAGAAATTATTGATCTAAAAACCCACATCCCTACAAAAGGGAGATCAAAATTATGTACCAAACATCATAATAGAGAAATAAGCCATGAAATTCGCCAAGTGAATAAATAAATCTCAAAATGCATATATTTATTAATGTGATGTGCTGCTCACATCACTTACAGTAGGCAAACTATACTAATACGTATCACTTATCCAGATCCAAGAGGAAACTAAAAATAGTACTTTTACGTCTACTCTGAATTGCACACAAAATGTGTAGGTCACTCAACCAACACTACCTAACCTTCGTAGCACAAATTATAAATTTTAATTTTTTTTCGCGATAAACTTAACTGGTAAACAAACTGTTACTGCACGCAGAATACGCACAACACGTTTTATTAATAAAGCTAAATTTCCGAGCCGACGCAGTACAGGCCAGGAAGCCAGAAACTGCTAATAACAGAGCGCTAGGAAGAGCGCCCTGTTATTGAATTCCACGGAATTTAACAAGTTAACTTACGGAAGAGCGCGCTCGGATGAAATTATGCTTTCAAATGACAAGACTTGGCATATTGATTAGCACACAGGCCGTGCGTAGACGGACACGCACATCCTCGCTTCGTTACGTCACGTCACACCAGCAACAAAATTAAACTTGAGAAGTTTCTTCCGGTGACGGTACTGTGTTAATCCACGCAACGTGATCGGGTGTGCCTGTTTGTCTTCAGAAGTATGTAGGCCTACTATCGCTCGCTTACAGCCGCGGTCCGCGATGCACACTGGCTCTTCCACTGTAGGTATACGCGCCGCCGCGCCGTCTATACTCTATTCGCGGTTTCATCACACCCTTTCAATCAAACCTTTGAAAATATCACGCCATGCATGACGCGTTTGGTTGTTTCGTAGAAGAAGCGTTTTATACTTGAGTTACAGCATTAGAGTACATCATTTTTGGTTAAACTCAAATTTTACTCATATTTAATCTATAAATTATAATATTTCGTTTATAATTAATACGAATTTANCTCGCTTCGTTACGTCACGTCACACCAGCAACAAAATTAAACTTGAGATGTTTCTTCCGGTGATGGTACTGTGTTAATCCACGCAACGTGATCGGGTGTGCCTGTTTGTCTTCAGAAGTATGTAGGCCTACTATCGCTCGCTTACAGCCGCGCTCCGCGATGCACACTGGCTCTTCCACTGTAGGTATACGCGCCGCCGCGCCGTCTATACTCTATTCGCGGTTTCATCACACCCTTTCAATCAAACCTAGAAGAAGCGTTTTATACTTGTGTTACAACATTAGAGTACATTATTTTTGGTTAAACTCAAATTTTACTCATATTTAATCTATAAATTATAATATTTCGTTTATAATTAATACGAATTTAAAGAGTGAGAAAATATATGTATTTGTAATGCCTAGTAAGAAATAGTTCTTATGCAAAATATTACATCGAGTGCGCACGAATGCAGTGCGTTGTCCCTTTGGTGTATAAATTCTCTTAGACTTGGATAAGCTTTGTTTGCATTAGGCGGAGGAATATCCTGGAAGTAGAACGTTAGCAGGGCTTCAGAACTGTTGGATGTAACCGGGAATTGACTATACCGTATCGCCGCGACGATATTTAAGTGGCTTAAAGCTTCGAAACAGCCGCGATTACAGAACCTCCGTCACTTCTCGGGAATGCTTGGACCACCTTCCGCCGAATTTCTCAAGCAAGTGCCCTCATCCCGGCGAAAAACACATTTTACGCCTAGGTTTTGAGCGGGAAAGTTGCAACAGCTGAAACATCCCATGGAATGTTTCCCAGTTAAACAATATTTAGTATTCTTCAACCCACTGACTAAAGAAATGCCTAGTAATTTTTTATCGCCTCAAGATGACGTTTGATAATAAGAAAGCTTGCGACGAGCATTTCCGAGGTCACGATATGCAATTCTAGGATGCTGAATTTCTCGCAAGTTAGATATTGAACAGTAGGATATTATCACAGGCGATGTAAGGCATTGAATTAAACTAAAGCTGTCACTGTGTACTATTATTCTTTCCCCCTTGAGGAAACTGCACAGTAAGATCCTAACTTTTATTTTGCCATTATATATATATACATTATTTTAAATATTCAGTAGGATAAAAGTAAAACGTGATGGATGTAGATCACTGTTTATTAACTACCTTTAAGAAAGTGTCCGGGGGGGGGGGATATTACTAGAATATTTATTTAACGAGATACGTATAAGAGTTTTGTTTGCACACATGCAAACACCGACGTTACAGGTAATATTTAGCTAAAGGCTGTTCACGATAAAGTGAGCACTTTTGAAATCAACCTTTGAAAAATTACACTGCCCTTACATGCATATATGTTAACTGGCGCAGAGTGGCATGCGCCCGCCATATACAGCAGGTAACGACGGAGGGAATGGGAAAGTAGTTCCATGTCTTAACGTTGAATTAATTATACGTGTTAGGTAAAAATTATGTAAATACTAAAAGTTTTTATTTTGCTTTCTACTTGTTTTAATTCATATAAGTGTACGAATTAGAAGATTCATGAAATATTTACTTTTATAATAATTTTAGTTTCACTTTACTGACGCATGAATAAAGTGATCATGATGATTTTAAATATGGCGCTAAGAATACCCAATGTTTATACGCGTAAATGTTAGGCAGGACTCTGCAAAGTGGTCAGCTTACCGCGAACGTTACAAGCAGAGTGAGAGTCACGAAGCATGCACAGGCAGCGGCCTCCTCTGACATGAGGCAGAGCTCGTGAGGCATTCACGACAGGCGGCGGCCGGCCGATCCTCGCGACGTGGCTGCCGCACTCTTCATCGGGCACATCGGCGCCCTCTAGTGCAGTAGAGGGCGCGGTTCGCGGGGTCAACAACCGGCGGCTCCAGGCTTCTTTGGTCAGGTGTACGTGCGTGCACGCGCGGCCTCGTGCATCAACACACTAACTACCCACCACCACACCCTCCCCACACACACTCGTGTGTAAATGCCGAGGCCTAGCTTCGGGAATGGATGCCGTCGGACGGCGGGTCGAACCCCGGGTATTCGAATGTATGTATGTATGTGCGTGTGTGTGTCTATATGTATGTGTGTATATACACTGAAGAGCCAAAAAAAAATGGTATAGGCGTGCGTATGCAAATAACAGAGGTATGGAACCAATCAGAGTAACGCGATGCGGTAGGCAGCTAGATCGGTTACTGCTGCTACAATGGCAGGTTATCAAGATTTAAGTGAGTTTGAACGTGGTGTTATATTCGGCGCACGAGAGATGGGACACAGCATCTCCGAGGTACCGATAACATTTGGATGTTCGCGTACGACCATTTCACGAGTGTGCCGTGAATATCGGGAATCCGGTAAAACATCAAATCCTCAACNCATTTGGATGTTGGCGTACGACCATTTCACGAGTGTAACGTGAATATCGGGAATCCGGTAAAACATCACATATTCGACATCGCTGCGGCCGGGAAAAGATCGCGAAATAACAGGACAAACGACGACTGACGTGAATCATTAAACGTGACAGACGTGCAACCCTTTCTCAAATTGGCGCAGATTGGATTTTTGAACTGCCCTGCAGGATTCATGGTGTGAATTGCCTCCTGCATACCTTCAGACATTAGTCGAGTCCATGCTACGTCGTCTTGCGGCACTTCTGCGTGTTCGGGGAGCCCTACACGATATTAGGCAAGTGTACCAGTTTTTTTTGGCTCTTCAGTGTACGTACGTACATACATACATACACGAGGGCTGATTATTAATAAGTCTTGGCCACTATTGTTTATCTCCCGAAAATAACCCAACACAGGAAATGTACTACGTACAGTTGAAAATGTACTGCATGCACGTTTTAAATGTGGCAGGCACCACATGGGGTATGGGTGCAGGAATGCCCGGCAAAGAACAAAGACAAACACGTCTGCTTGAAATCACAGTTTAATTGATGTATTCTCGTACAAACTGTATACACTCGTGTGAACGGGTGCGCATCGTACGTGTACGAGCTGTTTAACATCCTTCAAAGCAGTCTCCGAGGTTGTGCACGGTGTGTTCCCAGCGATGAGGCAAACCCTAAATGTGCTTGGGCATCGACATTTTTTTAATATAGACAAAGTGTGACTAAAATGAAAAATCATAAACATCACAACAGTGTTATTCCAACTCCATGCCAAATTAGGAATTTTTCAAATCGGCCCCTTTCCCAGAGGCTTTCTTCTCATTATGTATCCATCTGCCATGTGTAACAGTAATATCAACATTGCCATTGGCCTCATGACTTCACTCATGCGTTTGTTATATAAAAACACGTACTCAATAATGTGCGTAAAATAAAAAAAAAGCCATTCCGTGGCCGACCGCAGGCCAGGAAGCCTATCAGCGAAACGTAACCGGGAAATACAGGGAACCGAAAATAAATGCCCGCTTATATTCAGGGCGATCGTAAAAATACGAGAAGTTCCCCTTTGCCGTAGTGGCTTTATCGGTGCTGCTGGGGGAAGGGAAGAGAGGGTTGAAGTGGAGGGGAGTCTGTACGGGACTTTAGCGTGTAGATTGGCCGAGCGAGCAGAGCCAGATCCACGCTCGTAAACGTCTGCTCCACTCCTGGGGGCCCCGCGAGCCAACTACACTTTACACGAGGGTCGCCGAACTCCAGCGGTGGACCAGCCCACTCGCCGCCCAAGACGCCCGATAATATAAGAATCAATACTCGCGCCCTCGCACAAAGGGGCGAGCAAACTGAGTGTGTTTGAGAGAGGGCACTTCGCAGAACAATGCCAGGTCCACGCAAGACAAAACACCGGCTCATATTCCCTAATGGGGTGAGGAGTACACCGAGAAAAAAAAATTTGCTGTAGGAAACAAATTTTTGTATCCATAACCCAGCTGGACTGTTAACGGGAGTAGCAATCCGATTGGTTGTTGGTGCCATCTAAATATTAAACGTAGGTAGTGGCAACACAGCGGTATGTTGTGGTCTTCTTTACGAGTCTATCAGCAACTGTGAATATAGTTCCTATAGTCTTTTCGCAGTTTCTTCACACGTTTTGAAACAAACATTTGAAAAATCACCCCACGTATTACGTGTTTGGTTGTTTCCTAACTAAATCATGTGTCACAAGCGTTTTATACTAGTGTTTCCCTGCAACAGAACATTACGTTACTCGTGTGGAAGTTTCGTTGCTGATGCCCTAAAAACAAGTTACAGAACAGTTCTGTTTCACTTCCGTGTAGATTTTTTTTTTTCCAGTGTAGGAGAACACGAGAACTAAACGACTCGATGCAATAATCGGTTATTGTCCGGAGTCAGGCTATTGACGGCGAGAAAGACGCGCTGCCATTATGAAAGAGCGCAACGAACCACACTCAGAAATGAAAGAGGAACCTGACAAAAAAAAAAAAAAAAAAAANAAAAAAAAAAAAGACATCCGAGACAGTCAAGATGATCACGCTATGATGAAATTGCAGCCCGACAAAAACGGAAGCAGGCGATCAATGTAGCGCCAGGCAGTTGTGGCAAATTGAAAGAGATGGAGAGACAGAGGGGGGAGTAACTTCACCTAGTTTAATTTTTGCCGTTCTATTTTCGGCTGATCATTAATTCTGTTTCCACGAGTTAAAGTCGCTCTCCTCTCTACCCCAAAGTTGCAATTCTTTCTGTAAATAAGTACATAAATTGCAAGACATCAACCAACGTGGGGCCACGTTGGCTGAACGGCTAGACTGCTCGCCTCCAACCAAGGTGAACCGGGTTCAATCCCCGACCGGGTCACTCCCGGATTTTCGCAAGTGGGAATCGTGCCGGACGATGCCGCTGGTCGGCGGATTTTCTCGGGGATCTACCGTTTCCCCCGCCCTTTCATTTCGGCCCTGCTCCATACTCATCCCACTTCACCCTCATCTCAAGACCTCGCTGTTAAGAGCCGCCCAAATGTCCCCTCTGTGTCCTTTCTCCATCTCTCTATCAACCAACGTTTTGTTTAAACGAGGGAACGCCGTGTTTCAAAAATAGGTCAGTGACGTGAAAGAAAGTACAGGCATAGTTCGCTGTTAACCAGATACCTCTGAAAGAGCTGCTTATAACACTTTTGTGCCAATTTTGTACCCTTCAACTGCATTCACAATCAACACTTATCGACCCGATTACTATGATAATCAGTCGACAAAGAGAGTATGCGACACCGTTAGCAACGTAAATATGATTATACTGAACGAATCCAAATTTTTACGTGCATGAAACGAAAATGAGGCCAAAAAATTATTTAGCGATAACAACCTTTTAAACGTTGCACTTTTAATACAACATTTGCACATAGAGTTAGCTTACCTAAATCGTTGCTAAATATGCTGGGAGCATGTCAAGTCATTGTGTCAGTGCAGTAACGGGTAGGTTTTTTTTCTTCTTCGAATATTGATTTCAAAAGTTTTCAATGAACCCGCGAACCAACGTTACCTGGCATGTTACATCTTGAAGTACATAGTTGGACTGGCAATTGGTGTTACTTGGTTTCAAAAATGCTTACGTCGTCATTAAATCCATTATGTTGTCACTTTGTCGCTGAAAAATGTTAACATGACGTGAAAGGATTAGTACAACCATGTTCTTGAAAACTAAGTATTAATTCTAAAAAAAGTATTTACAACTCGTCGCTGCCGAGTCGTGCCTCGATGCTTTTAATATAAGTTATCTAATATTAAAAAAAAAAGACCTGTTTTTGTCGACACATATTGCAAACACACCAAACAAACCCATTTAAAATTAGTTCCGGATTGCACGTCATCGCGTTAGGTGGTGTGATCATGTTTAAATAATATAAATGGAGAAGTCGGGAAGAAGAGATGTTAATAGAATAATTAAGAAGTAAGTACGTTAGTAATAATTAGTAAAACATTATTTACAGCTTACTGTATGTCGTGTTTAACCAGCAAAAGGGGGCGGGGGGAATACTGATAGACACATCGTAACACCAAAGCACATTAAAATAAATTAAAGAACTGAGTTGTAACATTCAGAATATACAACATTCTTCCAATTCATTGGACGTATGTGTATTGTTACCAGATACGTGCAAACAAATGGTCTTGGCTAGAAATTCAAGGTGGGTAAAAAAAATAAATTTTTTTAACACTCATTGAAAAACATTCTGAAATAACTTTCCTGTGCGACAATGCTGCAGGAATATCGCACGTACCCTGTTATAGTGTGTTTAGCTCAAATTAGGGAAGTTATGAAAGGTAACATATTGCGCACTTCTTTAAATGAGACGAAAATTATGTGATTAATAGCTTACGTTACGGTGAGAAAATTGCCACGTAATAGTGTAAGTGAAAAATTTCTGTCGACAAACCAAGTAAGTGTTCGAGAAAGTAAACCTCTGGAGCGCTGTCTAGAAGTTTGATTCACTAGTCTGAATCAAGCGTACAAATATATTTCCCTGCAGCCCCGTGGCATTTTATTACGTACGAACACACTGCCTGTACTGTTTACGACAAACTCGGGGAAAAATGCGCCCGAAATATAATTTCACATTTTAGTAATACGCTGACGTAATCAACAACTTGAAATAACCACTGTTTAGAAAATTTATAGATACTTGGTTAGATTAACGGTACACTATTTAATCTTTAATCTTAATTTACTCACGTCGATTAGCTAAATCAAGGGAAGAATTAGCTTGATAAATACTTTAATCAGTTGTGGAGTCAGAAAGACTGGTTGAAACGTTATCAGGCGTGCTTGGAACACGAGTTGAAAAATGGAGGTCTAATCAATTACGATGCATACATTTTTATGAATGACTGTGAGGCCATACTCCAGTGGTCACTTAATATAATTTAACCGAGTATAACATGTTGCGAACAGTGTGAAATTTATTATTTTCGTAGTAATATAACCTTGCGTCACCACACAATACAATTTGAAAGACCATGGAACATCAAAGCCAGTCCAAAACTATTTCGTCATTTAAACTGTAGCGTTTAAGGAGAAAAATCGCGTGACTATAAACACGATGTAAAGCGACCGGCAGCAAGCCCCGAAATACGGAGAAACAGCGCTGGGTTTTACGTCACGTGGTTACGCAGAGAAAGCAAACTCTACGGAACTCCTCTCTTGGCAAGAGCAGGATACGCTTACCGATAAGATCGATGCCATCGCAGACACCAATACCTTAGTTTGCGCCGACATCGTAGGTTGACTTGCCATGGCAATGCACACACCAACAATATCGGCGCCGGAGCTTGCAAGGTGATCCGTTTCGCGACTAATGTAGAGCAGTAATTGATATGGCTCCCATTTGGGATAGGAAATTTTACTTGCCGTGTTTTCTTCGTCTCCGGAGAAGACGTCAAAAGCGGAGAGGAAGAGAACACCGGTAGCATACAATAGTAGCAGCAAGAACTCGAAGGCACTGATATGTCCTACATGGGAGACTTCTTCAGAATAAGTATTTTTGCATCCGTCGGCAGCGGTGGCATAGTGGCCAGGGCGCTCGCCTCCCACCACGACGATCCGGGCTCGATCCCCGGCGGGTTCACTCCCGGATTTTCGCATGTGGGAATCGTGCTGGACGATGCCGCTTGCCGGCGGGTTTTCTCGGGTTACTCCCGCTTNAAAGACCGTCACTCGGAGGGCGTTGCCTTGCCCTGGGTGCACTCCCCACACGCCATTATTATTATTATTATTATTTGCATCCGTCTGCAACACACACTGAATACGAATTCCTAACAGCAGTAACAAAGGCAAGCCACCGCTGCGTCGCACAATGCGAGANTCTGCAACACACACTGAATACGAATTCCTAACAGCAGTAACAAAGGCAAGCCACCGCTGCGTCGCACAATGCGAGATACTCTCGAAAGATGCTTGGGGAAAAGGTACTAGCAAGACGACAGCGCATCTGCTCCGCGCACCATTATATAACGCCGTGCTAAATTTTTCCTTTCTGTAAATTTCTATCTTTCCACCACTTTTTTAATGTAAACATAGCCACGTGACGAATAAACACAGTGTATACATTTCACCACTCTTAAAATTAAAAGTCCACGTCTGATGTTGCAATTAAAATATATTTATTAATGGTTAATGGCCGATGGGAGGGCCTTAAAAAGTGCTCACTTCACCGTGAGAAGCCTATATCAGTGTGTTATCTAGGCGGTGGCCGTTCCAACGCCGATGTGTTGGCGGTCGTCCTCGTGTAAGGTTTGGCTGTTAGATTACATGTGAATCATATATCTGCGATGCGGGTGTCGGCACCCGCGCAGATCTTACCGGTACGTGTACGCCCGGCCTCACGAAGAACCACAGTAACGAATAATGGCAGAGGAGTGTTCCTCCCACCACCTTGACTCGACGCCTTGCCACGCCCACATGCAGTCTGCATACAGCATCAAGCCGCCGAGGAGGAGACCTAAGTATAGCTCACGACCTTGATCCCTTATCGACCGCCTGGTTGGAATTAAAAAATACGCCACGTCGAGATTCCGATACGGTACCTTTAGTTGCCAACCGTTAGGAAATTCCTTCACTTAAAAATATATGTACGATAATTGTATGAAAGTACCGTCCGTACACTAAATGTACGGAAATGTTCACATGTGCATGTTTTGTCAGAACTATTATTAACATTAAAGTTTGCATGCTGATCATCTGGGTAGTATTAGGAATAGTAACCACACTGCAACAATGTTAAAAAAAAAAAAAAGAGGTTTACCAGTTTGCATGCTTTAATTTAGGGATAACACATGCAACTTAAATTATATTTGATAATGTATATAAAACATTTCTGTTTGCACATAATCTGAAATAAGGTTTATATGTACGAAAATTTTCTTTCCGGTTACAGTGGCTAATTATGTAAATTAGATACACATCATAGTATGATGTGTGTGTGTATTTACATACGGCATTATTTACAATTAGTTTCCCAGTCTACAAGCACATATTAAAATATTAATGCTTGGGTGCATTTTTTTAAATTTCTGTTAATTTTATTTTACGTATGTATGAAAATTTTGGTGACAGTACAGAACTATTACAATATGAATACGGAAATTTTTCAGAAATTAGTTGGCAACAATGCAGTTTAACGCTCTGCAGGCTGGCGATGCTATCTGGCATTTAATTTACTATATAGCAACTCTCTGAATTGAAATACATTCGCAGTTGTCAAGTGGAATCCTGAAGATATTCAATGAATGTTCACAAAATGTTGTCTGTTTTCTTAGAAGTACCACTGTCCACTATCGTCACTGCTTTCACTATTAACACTACGTACATTTACTATTATTCAATAGATTCTTTGAAGATTGAAAACTAATTTACCTTCGCAGTACTGAACTTATTGAAGGAGTTAGTATTATCCGATCAGTTAGTAGTACGAAGAATTCCGCGCTGTATTCTCAGGTTACCTGCTCCTCCGTAGCCCCCTCCCCTCAAACACATAGTGGCCAATAGCAGGGATATCTGTAACAGTCGTCCAAGCTCGCCAACATAGATGGTTATCAAAATAACGGGAACACGTATGCTCTGTAACACCGTATTTTTGTGAGGTGGCAACACTGACATAGTTTGGTATCGCAGTGAAAGACATGCCTTCAGTACGCCAGGCAGTGTAGTACATATCCGTTCGTGCAAACGGCCAGAAGTACGCGAAGCAAAATGGGAGACTTCTCTGGAGCGCGATTCGTTGGAGCAAATGTATCGAGGACTGCCAGTGTGTTGGGTGCATCGAGAGCAACAGTGTCCCAAGGTGACGACGGCATACACAAATCGTGGCAAGGCATGGTGGACGAAAACCCACACCCAGTGATCGGGATCGCAGAAAATTGAAGAGGACTTGGTCAGCACATAGAACAAACTGTTTCTGCAATCACAGTTGAACGCGAGCTGCACGCATCACGTTCGTTCAAGAGTTTCCATTATTTTGGTAACCGTCTGTGTGTGGCGCTTAGTACAGCAGTCTCTTACATTCTGGCGAGGAGTACACGAGGGGACACCGGATTGGCTGCCGCACGGGTCGTGGTAGGGAGGGTACCGCCCACCACGACGTCAAGGACAAGAGCTCCCACGGGACGACCCACCCCCTCCCCCTCCGACGGAGCTGCGCCTCGTCAGCGTCGCGCGCACGGCTCCCTTGACGACGCACAAGCGCCCCGTCGTCGTCGACGTACCGCGTCCCCCAGCCCGGGGCGAGTGACCGCGATATGGACCGTGGCCCCTACTCGTAGAAGGAGGAGGAGGGAGCGGAATATATACGTCCCTCTTGATAACGCCACACCACGGCAGAAATAAAGGCAGCGCGCGCCCGGCACGGTTGCCAACTTGCTGACTCACCAGCCCTGGTGATTCCTGAAGATGCTCTGGTGGCCAAAATCTCCTACTTGCGACAGGTCGAAAAGTAACAGATTTATGTTCAAATCTGGTGCCAGATCTGGTGATCTGAAGGAAGACTAGGGATTTTTTTTTCGTCAGATTACTGCAATTGTTGTCTTTTCAGGAGTGTTCGTTTTCCCGGAGTAAACCACATACGCCTGGAGAGAGCCTTTAAATATATTGAGATACATACTGCACGTTTTATCGTATGTGATTATCTAGATATAGGTAGTCATGTAGGCTCTGCTCTCTCTCTCTCTCTCTCTCTCTCTCTCTCTCTCTCTCTCTCTCTCGGGAACACCGATGCGGTTTGGCCCTGTCCTAAGCGTAATTTCGGGAACTTCTACACTGGAAAAGTAATTTTATCCATTTATACAGCTTTAGAGTACTGTGCATTTACGTATGTCTAGCAAATACATCATCAAAGTATTTCAGATGGGATTTTTTGAGTTCTAATTCATAATTGTTTGAATATCCGGCAGCGGTTTGGTTTAAATATATTGTGGCAATCAGCTGTTAACGAACAATAACAAATTACATTTCAAACTGCGGAAACAAGTATTTTATATATTTTGTCAAGATTTAATTTTTACTAAAAGTGATTTTCTGGTGATTTTTTGTATATCGATTTTAGACACTCTCTCAAAACGGTTGGCAACACTGGTGCAGGGTCTGCGGGGGGAGCGGGAAGATTGATGGAATCTCCCCCACGCACCGGGAGGAACAAGGGCGGGCAGCAGTCCACCCGTTGAAACGGTCCCCTGCAAGAGAACAGACCAGCGCCTCTCCACGATCAACAGCCGCTCGACGACGCACAAACAACGAGCGCGCGCATTAATCAGACGTACAGCTCACAGCGGTACACGCCGCCACCGCTCCACCACCAACTACTTGTTAAGTGCGATCAGTCCCCGCTATCTTAAATTTATAAATTTTTTTTAAAGGAAATTGTTTGCACGTCACGCCATAAAGAATAGCTTCTAACACTTTATCAAATTATTGCCAGTCGCATTGCCTTTTATTAATTTTTGACTAGTGACTCCCGCCAAGAAATAAGTAATTTTTTTCTTGCGGCGTTCACATAAATTATACTATCAACAGTAGTCAAGCAATACATGTTTTAGAACATGATAAGAGCAATGCACTGTGCCTTGGCGATACCTAGAATAAAATACAAAATCTGAGATGCAAGTTGTGGTGGAAAATTCTATAAATCGGAGACGGCAAGTATTGATCCCCCTTAACGTCAAGTTCAAGAGGCAACGAGGCCGAACAGGTGGTACGCGCAAATTACAGTCAAAATATTTGTGCACTATACATTTATTTTGTGAACTTTATGCGAAATTTTTTTGCAAGTGAGCCAAACCTTCCTGTAAGAAAAACCTTTTCAGTGATTTCTAAAATGTTGAGAGCACTTCACGGAACTTTAAGTAATAACTTGTGTGCTAATATAGTTACCTCTCGTGTAACAGGTTTACAAAAATACTTTTGTAGTTTCGAAAAAAAATATGTGTGTTTCTACAAAAACTCCCAGCTCCATTCACAAAAACTTTAACTGTGTAACCTACGAAAGCCGTCTGAGCACAGAATCGCAAGTTGAATGGTTCAAATCCAGTTTGGTAACCTGTTGGTTCCGGTTCTTTTGTGCATAATAATGAGGTATAAGCGACACAGTATCAAAATATTACTTACAGTGTAAAACTATGAAGCTCGAACAAAGTTTTACGAATACCACCGGAATACGGACTAAGCGAACAGTTAATTTATACATACGCCATCGCAACAATTTATTGTAGGCTAACTCGCGGAAAATTCACAATGTGACACAAAATTCGTTGTGTGAATTTTTTGTGTCAATTTTCCGTGAGATAACTGACTGGATTATTTTTAATGGAATAATTTGTATGTCATCCGCATATTTATTAACAGCAACCGATAATAGACCTTTTGTTTTTAATATGTTTGGTCCTTGTCACATTGTGGGTTTTCTGATACTCACAGCAGTAGTGTAACGGCGTATGTACAAATTAATGGTTTAGTTAATCAGTCACTTCCACTGAAATAACCATTCAAGTATCACACACCTAAACACTGCTCGTCATTATCAGTGTGCGTTCGGGTGGCAAGTTTGAGCGTAACGCTAACTGGGCGTGTTGGTTTATAACGCTACCCTTTGGACTGAAGTTGGCTAGCATTGAAATACTACCCTCTCACGTGGAATTATTAACATCAAATAAATCAATATCAAACGGCAGATAATAATCCCTTTGAATAAAATTACTAGAATTTCGCGTGCGTGTGTGCCTGGAGAAAAAAAAACAGGCTGTAACTGCGCAAGTTAAATTTTGTAATTTAATTACATTATGTATCAGCGTATTACACAGAAATTATAAGTTACAATATTTCCTTAACAACAAGAGTACTGAGTCCTTGGCAGCAGTGACGTTACGCTTATGTGGAACGGCGGTTGTTCTAACACAACTGCCGGTATAAGAATTCTAAGCATGGAGCCGATGACTTAGTGGTTCGGAGCCCGTTGGTAATCACGAGGTGCCGACGTCTTCAGTCTCTCAACAGTACAGTGCGACAAATCAACAACAATATTTATAAGCATCTTCAGTTCGCCTCGGGAAAGAAACCCTTTACTGTAGACTAGCGGTCGTTGATGAAGGGAAGAAAGGGGAGTGGTGATTAGGTTCTCAGTGTAGCAAGGTGATGTCTCAAGATTAAAATCGCCTGAACAAAGCAAAAATAAACACAAGCAGCGGTTGCTGCTTTTTGTCTCCCCTATTGCGAAAGGAACGTGTGATCGGGGGTGCCCGGGCAGGTGTGAACGCTTACAAGGTCTAGGTAACATTCCTGTGCGCTGCAGGTGCGTGGCCAGTTTCCAACTGGCTCACGGGGCTTTCTTTGTAAGGCGGTGCTGCAAACCGCTGAAGGCGTGCCGGCCTGGTACTGGGGTTGGGGAGCGTGTTTCACAACCGCCTGGCAGGTAGGCAACATGCCTAGCACTCCTGACTGCTGGGTCGCCTTCTCGCCCTAGCTGGGCGCTTTCACTAATAAAAAAATCTTCAATCAAAGTGATGTATATCTACGACGCGCAATTAAATATTTTACGTCTCTATACTTGTTTCCATTTCACACTTCCAATGCTAACGTGTATTTCTGAGAGTAAAAATGGTTGGAGCGGGCCTTTTCCACAATAATTTTCAGGAGCGAAAGTCCCGGTGAATGATATTTGAAGTAGTCAAGCGGCGATTATTTTTAGAACTAAACATAATCGGTTGTGTGTTTTAGGGACCTATTAATATGAGTGGAAAAACGATAAAATATTATAAATTTACAGGCAACACATCAGATTCTAGATGAAAATTCAAAAATTTTTAAAAGAAAAATGGAACATTTTTAATAGGCCGGCATGACGCCATCTAAAAGTCAAGGGAAAGGATTTATTACAGATGGTGGCATGATATTGCCAAAAATTTCTAACGTAATCCAAAATGGCGAACGAACCCTAATCCCATTCCAGTACCTGTTGCCCTCGGACCTACCAAGACATACTACTTACTATTAGATGCACGTGTCTGGGTCGTCCTAAACTATTTTCCAGCTCGTAGACCTTGTTTAACACAGCCTGTTTAGGCGGCTTACAGCTGACCATTTCTTAATAGCCATCCTTAAGTTTCACCTTTCTACATAATTTGTACACTACACAGGCCACACACTGACAACATTACCACTGGCTAGAGAAACAACTGCGAGCATTTCGAGGCGATTCCCGGAAACATTTATTTTGCTGTGCGTCTCCATTTTCAAGTTCACACCATCGTACAGCGATTCATAAGAGACTTTTCATCACGTTAACATTACCTAAATTTATATTTCATTTTATAACATGGCACGTTACATTGCGCCATGCCCATTTGGTACGACATGGCATCCTTTGGTGCGACATGGCATCCTTGACCTACGTTTTGGCTCTCACGAACCTGATAGCTCCAACTTTTCCCCTCTCCAAGGTCGGGACACACTATACTGCGAGGAAGGTAAAACTAGCCGTAAAGCGATACATTCCATCCTCCATTTACCCTCATTTCTTATGCACTTACGTGTAAATGCTATACTAATAGCCGAGATATTTTCTACAACAGCAGCGAGTCTAGTATCTCAACGGTTGGGGGGAGCCGCCCAATTGGGCTACTCCCCCCGCCAGAGTGATGTGAAAACATTACTCTGGTTAAAGCCAGCGCCACTCAACAAAGATGACCTGCCCCCTCTCTACTAGTATTTTTCCTCTACCCACTAATAAGAGCACGGTTCCCACCGATCTGTCTGCTATAGCATTTTTCTGTTAAATCTGATAATGCATGCCACAATTTTTTTAATTCTTTCCTGTCGAAAGGGTTTTTACGGTGACTATGGCGGTTTTTTTCCTTTCTCTTCTAAGTATAGTAATTTAGCTATAAGTACGCTCAGGGAGGTTTTCATGGCCAAAATCTGACCATGGCAGCCCAATCCCTCTCTGCCGCGATGCATGTCTCCTTGCATGATTCTCCTTTCCTTGTAGGCGTATGGGTCTTAGCCCTGAGACGCACTTAACTCCCGTCCCTACCGCGGGCTCATATAACACTTAGTTTTAGAGTAGTTCGTAAAAAAAATCAGACGTAATACAAATTTTAACTGGGGGTCAAAGACCCCTTCAGGGTTCAAACCCAAGACCCCTCGCAGCTAACCGCCACGAAGTTCGACGAAAGGCGAAGTGACCATTACTAATTTCATTAATTTAAATTCTGGAAAAACATATCGTCGAAAAATGTTGGATGAATCTTATCCTCGCCCACTCCTTTTTAGAGGCGTGAAGTGGGAGTAACAAGAGGCATGCGATGGTTAAGGCGGTCATTTACATTAAGTTGTTTTCGCGTTTGAGCCCCAGAAGAGCGTGAGCGATATAAGGACTATACTACCACACACTGCTATGCGTATTTTGTAGAGAGATCACACTGCCAAATTACTTTGTGGGTACTACAAAATAATTTTGTACTGGCCACAAAAGTTTAGTGGTGACAGGTAAATAATTTAGAGGTCACCACAAAATATATTTTTTTTTCAGTGGAAGGCTCTGGCCTGGAGTGCAGTGTTCTCCTCGTATAGCGTGTGCGTATGGGACATTGGCNAGGTCACCACAAAATATATATTTTTTTCAGTGGAAGGCTCTGGCCTGGAGTGCAGTGTTCTCCTCGTATAGCGTGTACGTATGGGACATTGGCTTATTTACATAATTTCTTACGTAACAGTAACCACCCACAACCGACACAAAAACTACTTTTGGGTTTCTAGACATCGTAGCCACGTTCATCCTACACACAATGACGGTGAAGCGAGGTGAGTGCGGAGCAGCGTCGGAATGCAAGGGCGGGGGAAACGGGAGATCCCCGAGAAAACCCGCAGACCAGCAGGCATCGTCCGGCACGATTCCCAAGTGCGAAAGTCCGGGAGCGACCCCGTCGGAAATCGGACACTGTTCGCCTAGGTGAGAAGCGAGTAGTCTGACCACTACACCACCGCGGCCCCCCACTATTTCGTCTAGGGTAAATAAGAATTCGGTTGGCTATGTGGCGGCAACAAAATCAGCTTGGTCCAGTACAGACATTTATTTGGTTGGCTGTAGGGCAAGCGAGGCATTTGAGTGTCTTCGTTCGAAATTACAGCTCAAGTGTTTGTTTATAATTTATGTTACAATCAGGATGATTACAATGTTTGTTGGTGTATTTATTGAACTCTAGTAGTGACGGCTCAAACAGTCCAAATGAAACAGTTCCGGGTTCGAATCCCAATCCTTCCTGTATGTTTTTCTTAAAAAGGCCGATGATGCGTACATCCATACAAATTTCAGTTGCACCAACCAAATCCTAAACTTTTGGGACAACCAATAAGGACAAAAAATAATTTCGTTTCAGCTACAGAATATTTCAATGTCCATATGCAAAAATTCATTTGGTTGCGCCAAACAAATTTTGTTTTATCCGAGAAAACGTTTCGCTCGGCGGCTGTGTACGATAACCATCTCATGGCTGTGCGCGCAACGACGCTTATTTATAAAATAACCTAATCAAGAACCAGATGAACAAACAATAGTTATTATTAACTTCAAACTAAATGGCAGTATAATTATATAAGGAGTTGGTAATAAAATTCAACTTATTATACAACCACCAAACACAGAAACAATTGTTATAATTAAAATACATTTTTATATAATTCATTTTTCATATAAAACATAATGATAACTACAAAAAAAACGCTCCGGAAAAGCACATTACGGGGGAGGGGGGGGCACGAAACCCACGACAGTACGTAATACGCGGCGCTGCAATCTCCGTGGGCGGAGCGAGCTTTTGCGGCGACGAGTACAAACACGCATTGCGCTCGCGCAGGGGAGAGGGGGTTAATGGACGTTCCGCGCAAGGCGAGAGGGAATTCTAGATCTAGACGAAGCCACGATACTACAACAGTGGTTCAACCAACTGGCCGGCACTGCGGTCGACGGAGGTCGACATCAGCGTCCACACAATCGAGCCAGTCCCTCGAAACGCCAGTGTTACGACGAGCCTGCTGCTACGGGAGACGCGCGGCGCGGTAAAGGGTCGCGTTG
>NQII01006186.1:69383-80965 GCA_002778355.1 Clitarchus hookeri
TTCTTCCAATTTTCTTACAAATCTTCGTAATTAAAATTTACGACCAGGCATACAAAATCAAAGCTAGACATGACATAGAGGACTACCTGACGAATCATTCCAAATTTGTGCGGTTTCAATTATATTTGTATTTTCCCATGTGTGGGATTGACATTATTAAATAATAAGGTAATATTTGATTACGGTTAAAGATGTGAAACTAATCATGTAAGAAAAATAAGTTGGATTTCGAAATAACTGTTAAGATGTTCCCTGTGCCTTGGCTAGCTTGGTTTTTAAATATTGACTCCGAAAATTAAGTTATCGAAGAAGCAAGCTACTTCCCCCTTAAAATATTGTCGTAGACTTACAAAAATTGCCTCGACTTTGGAATAAACGTATGCGACTCTTATTACGGTACAGAAAACAAGAAGTATTATCTGCAATCTGCAAATACAAGATGTATATTGACTTAGATCTGATACTCCACAACATTCCAGTATAATTACAGTATATTTTCAGTATACTACTTTGTTCCAAGTTCTCAGTATTTGTGTATTGTATTTTTTTTTGTTAGCAATTCACGCGGCGTAGTCATTTATAAATATTTTTTTCAAATGAATTTAATTTTTGTAGGCATAAGATGAATCCGAAAGGTACCGGAATAAAATTTGGAATTACTTTACGAAATCTCACGACAGAAAATCGGGAACGTGCAATAAAAGTAAAAATACATACAACATTCCAACAAGCACTGATTTATTACCAAGTGCTGTTTACTTGTGTAATTTTTCCCTCTATAGCCACACTTACATGACCTATCCCAAGGATCGATTGCGTTTTAAGACAACTCTGTTTGAAATGTATATCAGGAAATGCAAAATATTTTACAGTTACGTAACCGAATAATAAAACAAGCACAGCATCGCCATCTTCGGTCATGACCACACAAATCAAATTTCGCAACTGTTGTGGTGTTGAAACAATCGTGTGAACTCCGCTGTAACCACATTTTTGTTACCAAAACTGTACTCTAACGGCGCGGCATTTTGAACCACATGCCGTTCAAAAAAGCTTACGAATACATCTGATTTGCGTTTGCATTCTGATGAGGCGATTTGATAGATCTGATTTAACGAAGTCGACCACCAACAAATTCCAGTATTTCCAAGATTTCCGTTATCAGCAGACGCCTTGAAATATGCGTGTAACGACGTCCCAAGGTAACAGTTTGGTTTAACGTCTCATAGTTTTGCACACGCGATTACACTACCTGATTCTAGTGAGGTTCGAACGACGTGACGCTCATTAGTGAGTAATGCCGAAGGTACATCTTCAAAGATGCGCGCGATTACCGACAACATGCATTAGAAAAACAGCGAGTGTAATGCACGTCCTTAATTGCGGCAAGTTCTACGCAGCTAGACTAATTAGAAGGCTGGATTATACTGTATGTAGCCTTAATGGTGTTGGTCACAGAAAAATGCATTATTTAGGTCTAATATTTATACAAACTGCTGTTCAACTATACACTATTCATGGTAAAGTAAGCAATTTTGAAAGCCCTCTCATTTGGAACAATAGCCAATAAACATATACACTGGAGAGCCAAAAAAACTGCTCTAGGCGTGAGTATGCAAATAACTGAGGTACGGAACCAATCAGAGTAACGCGATGCGGTCGGCAGCGCCTATATAAGACAACAAGCGTCTGGCAAAGTTGCTAGATCGGTTACTGCTGCTACAATGGCAGGTTATCAAGATTTAAGTGAGTTTGAACGTGGTGTTATAGTCGGCGCACGAGAGATGGGACATAGCATCTCCGAGGTAGCGATAACATTTGGATTTTCGCGTACGACCATTTCACGAGTGTACCGTGAATATCGGGAATCCGGTAAAACATCAAATATTCGACATCGCTGCGGCCGGAAAAAGATCGTGAACGAACGGGACAAACGACGACTGACGAGAATCATTGAACGTGACAGACGTGCAACCCTTTCTCAAATTGGCGCAGATTTAAATGCATCCTGCATACCTTCAGACATTAGTCGAGTCCATGCCACGTCGTCTTGCGGCACTTCTGAGTACTCGCGGGGGCCCTACACGATATTAGGCAGGTGTACCAGTTTTTTTGGCTTTTCAGTGTATTATTTTAGCCTTAGACGTTAAATTCCGAGTGCGGTGGAACATACACTCTGTGTTTATTAGTCTACTTACGTGGCAATATTTATATTAAAAAGGTAGTTAAAGAATAAATAAATGGTTGAAAGGGAAAAATAGTTAGGGCCTCAGAAGTGTTCACTTTCGTGAACAACCTATAGTAGACATTACTACCGAGTACTATTTGCTCGCATAAATAATTTTAGGCGACATACTTTTACATACTGGCGTGTCAAAATCAGAATTTTAGTGTTTTCGGGAAGTACAAATAATAAAAACTAATAACTTGCCAAAACGACACTTCACATTGAAATAATATACCATGAATTACTTCAAAGAATATATAAAATCATGCAATGAAAATTTTCACAATGTTTAAAAACTGCTCAAAGTAAGGAAATGTTTGCATATTCTTTTATTTGTAGCAGCTTACAATTTTTTTAGTGAAATAAGTTTTGCTAAGCATACCTTGACATGAATTAAGACACGACCTTTCAGTCGTCCTTGTTAAATTCTCTGTAAATGATTCATTTTATTTTATTCGTATGTCCCAAAAAAAATAAAATTGTGATTTTGACATGCCATTATGCAAAAACTATGCGATCTAAAATGTTTTATGCACGAAAGAGTACTCGTAGGTAATGTCTACAAGTTGAAGGATGTTCCGTACAAGTATAAAATGAATTTTTTTGGGGACCAGCATCATTAAGACGTCCGTCGAACTGAATCGTTTAATGAACAAATGCAGTGCATTTGGCTTGCGTAGCCATCTATTCCGACTAGTTTAAACTGCGCAGTGCTGGAAGTTGAACTGGCACAAGTATAAAAAAAAAGTGCTATCTTTAATAGTGGTTATTTTTTCTAGCAGTGGTAGTAAATTTTCCGTCTATCTGTTATTTGTCGTAATGCACATCCCCTGTGGAATATACGTAAACGGTGCTATTATTCAAAGACTCGCGTTGTCACAGCACAGGTAACAAGTATATTACCTCCAGGTAATATACTTCTGTCTGTGTGCTACCGAATTTCATTACGGCGCAGCGACAAGTTTAGCAACACGAGCGTAAACACTGTTATAAGCGGCGCGCTTCTCCAGTTACCGGTAATGTCAGCGCGCGTCCAGGGAGAGAATACGAAGACCGTAGTTCTGGAAGACCGCCCTCGCCCCACCCCAACACAGGACACTGGACGCGGGGGACCATCTTGACCAGGCCAGCTGAGCCATACAAGCCGCGGGATGCATCAGAGTCGTTGTGTGGAACCTTGCATGACCTTGGGCCCCAGGTGCGCGGGGCCAGCGAAGCAACGAGCGGCGACGACAATCACCAGCGGAAGTGAAGCATGCGAGCAAAGATCCCCGCCACCTCTCTACTAGTTTCTCCTCTCCCAATAATAAAGAGCATGGTACCCACCTATCTCTCTCCTCTAGCATTTTCTCATAATGCATGTAACAATTTGTAATTCTTTCCTGTCGAAAGGGTTTTTACTGTGTCTGTACCGGTTTTTCCCTTTCTCTTCTATACGTAGTTAGTTAACTATAAGTACATTAGGGAGGTTTTTCATGGCCAAACTCGGCCATGGGAAACCCAATCCCTCTTTGCCGCGATGCAGGTCTCCTTGCATGTTTTTTCCTTCCCTTGTAAGCGTAAGGGGTTAGCCCTGAGACGCAATAATCCCGTTCCTACCGCCGACTAACATAACACTTAGTTTTAGAGTAGGTTAGAAAGAAAAAAAAAGTATGCGAGCATCTGTACAGTGGAGAGAGAGACCGACAGGCGGGACTGGATACGTGACAGACAATTGGAATGATGACAATTCGTGTAAATAATAAGTGTGAATTAATTGACTGTCAAGCATAAACACGGTGATAAAGGACTTTCAATTAGTACTGAGATTGGCATTAAACATTATGCTCACTGAGAATAACACGTGTTAATAGTAGAGCTAGGTAACTTAATGTTGTAAATTATAACTGTGTGTATTTGATAACATTATAAATCAATAAAAAAAATAAAATTTGGTTATTTTATTTTTATTAAGACCTATATCCCTTACGAACTCGGAAGCGCCCTTGGCGACTTGTAACAATGAAATAGGTTCGTGTGTTAAATAAGGAAGTTTGAAAGACTTCAGAAGAGAAACAGAGTTGAGATGCGGTAGTGGCGTGACAAGAGTGCCGTGAAGAGCGGAGTGGGCGGGGCCCAGGGAGGAGTGGGCTGCCTTGATTGGCACGCTGGGTCTCGCTGATAGTGAGTGGCGGTCGGGCCGCCCAAGGCTANTACGGCCCCTCCGCGGTTACTTGCCAAACTTTTGAAAGCCCTGCCAAGTCTCTTTTGTCCACTGCCTTCTTCCATAGCCACGTGAAAAGTTAATGTTGCAATCAGGATGTCGAAAAAAAAATTAAGGATGGCGAAAATATATAATGCCCGCTGCTCCCCGCGCAAAATATAGATAATTTTAATCATGCGCACAGTATTAAAAAACAACTACTTCATAAACTGCTTATATTTATAAAAATGTGAAACGCTTGCAAATACCTATTTCTCTATATTTAGTTTTATTTCCATTATCTGTATTTTTTTTTTGCCTCTTGTACAAAGATTTTCCCCCTTTTCAGAAAATGATGTGATGCCCCCCCCCCCCNNCCCCCCCCTTTCCTCCGCCATTACACGCCAGTACACAGGTACGGCCCTGAATTTGACTGCGATGCGCATAGTTAGTAGCATCAGTGTGTCGATTCAACTGAATTGTTTAACTGTTAAAATAACCATAATTATGTTCATAGCACGTCAATTCTTAATTTGCGTGCATAAAAAAACTGAGGATTACCGCAGATTTTTAATATTACACTTTTAATACAACTTTGAATATTTAACTAATATTCATAATTCGCATTATACAACTTCCAGTCAATGAACTAAGTTGTTTTTTTATTTAAAATCTTGAAGATGAACGTATTGAATTAACAGGGAACCAAGCAGTTCCACCTTTCATCTCAGTCTGTTGTGGACGGTCGAGTTGCTGGACTTCACAGCCTCTGAACCGTCCTTCCCGCTGCGCCTAGAATAACTTTTATTCTTTCGGCTAGCGCCAATGAAGTTAAAAATTTTAGGAAGCTTGGAACTCCGTGCCAAGTACAAAGGGTGCCAATAGTTGCAAAACATGACTGCGAAACTCTTCAATACTTACCCATTGTTTATACCTTTTTACAAATAGTATTTTACGGTATCGCATCCTCGTCTAACAGGATTTTACTTCCGAAAGTTACTGCCTACCAAAATCACAGTTTTATTTCCATGGTCTTGTTTTACAGATACGCGAATATTGCGGGGGAAAAAAAAATCTTCAAATTTTGCAATTAACATTTCCCACCGCTAAAATAACTACTAAAATAATAATTTTAATATCAACAAAAGCAACTGATACCGTAGCTGTAAAAAGTACTCAAGCGATTACTATAATAAAAAAAACAGCTAGTTTCCATTAACGAAGCATTAGTTCCGCATTCCTACCCTTATCACGCAAGTCCTCATTTTTCTCAGCATTTATACTCTCGAGTTTCTGATTTCAGTCGCCCTTCTCGAGAACATCCCATGCTTTCACTCGACACACCATCATGCAACGAAATAAATACGCCTTTATAAATACTCGCTTGTGTTGTTAAACCTGTGCTCCATCGATATAGTTCAGGGTGCATGATCATATTTGTAACACTAATGATTCTGATATGAAACTTATCCCTGTTCTTTGCTAAACTACAATACAGTTCGAGGCTTATTTTAGATGTGCGTTAAGTATTTAACGTTAGTAAGAGGAATAGTTGTTGTATTTGGAATAGCAGTGTGAAAATTCTTCAGGTCAGGAGCGTAGAGAACTTCTGTTATATTTAGCGGAATTTGTGAACGCACGCGAGGACTTGCTTGCGTTTGTTTCCTTAGGCAGCACAATCTGCTCGGTGTCCGCAGCCTGTATCTGGAGCCAACACCCGCGGCTGCCTCGGGCGTGCGAGGTCCAGAACACGCGAGCCATGACGCAACGTGGGCCAGCTCCGTCTCATTACATCTGCGTCGTGAAACGATACTCGAACGAAACTGGAACATGGTCAAAGCACCTGAAAACTGTCTGCAGTTACCTCAGCCCATATAAATAATGGCCTGCGAGATAAAGGTAACGATATACAGACAGACATTAATGTTATTTTTATTACTTCTTTCTGGCTTGGAAATTGTTGATCCATATCTGCACACCCTTGAAGGCGCCTGGGTTGAATCGGGAGGTAAAGAGGTTCTGCGTAGCTGTTTTTTTTTATTTTCGCACCACGTTTATGGCGTATCCAAATCGACAACGTATGTGCATTTAGAGGATTCATCAATATTGGTAAAATTTTGCACTAGGAATTTTCACTAAGAGTAAAATTTTATATAAAAAAAACTAACTACCAAACAGCAAGTATCTCAAATAACTTGGGGGGGGGGGGATATTCATTGTGTGACGGTCTAAATAATTATTATCATTGGAATAAAATAAGTCCCACTCTGAAACATATTCCTAAAATTATCCTAACAAGGTTTAAAAAGTTGCTCTTCATTAAATCATGAATTTGGTCCCTAAGTACAATTTTTGTAATATTAATAAAAAAAACGTCATCAGTTGATTCTCTATAAACATAGTTGGAAATGTTGGGAATGTTTATTACGAAGGCGCTGTAACCCTTAACGGCGAGTGATGGAACATGTCGCCAATGCTGTAGAAACAACACGTAATAAAAGAAATGAGACTGAGCTATTTTAGGAATGTCCAAGGGCACGTCATCCTCAAAATACAGTCCAACTGTCCACAGTTTACCGACAGCAGTTGAAGGAATATTCTGTGGAAAATGAATCCTCTTAATGTTTAGTTCCAACAACTGCGAGTAAAACGCGATGGTTACTGTGGTCGCCGCTGAACATTATACCCACAGTATTTTTTTCCATACTACATACCTGGGGCTGCGGGTTTAAGTTTAAATAAATCATTTTAAAAATGGAAAATGTTTAATTTTTGCACAATGTTCAGTTACGAGGTAGGTTGTAATTTTCGAAATAAAATCACATCAGAAGAAGATCCGGTCAAAGTATTGGATTTTATCAATTTATATAGAAATACTAGTTAGTTTTGTTTGTTTCTCAGCTTTGCTGTAATATGCTACTGGTACCCAAACACTTGGCTCAGAGTCGTCAACTCCAGATGCACCGCTGTCAGCCACAGTGCCGTTAATCAGTGAAGGTGTTGTAACTCGTGCCTGCGATACTGGCGTCCGAAGCTGCGAAACACACGGCGTGCTGTCGACGACGCCAGAGGTCCAGACGTTGCTGCGGACAGATCACGCGTTCCCAGAAGAGAAACTGCGTGTAATATACGGTTCGGCGAACGTCAGCACTCAGGCCGAGCCGCGAGTCTCGTTTCGCGCGGAACTATTTATGGGGTGAGGAAACTCTTCGAGAGAGAAGTTTACGGCCTGTAAGTAGAACCTCCGGCATAATGTGTGTACCACGAGCCGGTTCAACGACCTGCCACCAAGTCGCCGTTGCCAAGAGTCTTGGGAGAGGGAAGTGTTCACGGTCCCCAACAAACATTACCTAAAAATACCGCTGTCTAAGTAGTCGTTGGCCTACGAGTTTAAGTGTCCCACGTTAAAACTGCGCGGCATATAAATTAATTCTAAACTTGTTTAGTGAAGCCTACAAATCCTTTGAAGCCACCGTTGAAAATGTAAGAAACGGCAATCCCAGATAAAAACATCTTGCCAACTTTGTAATGTAAACAAATACTTTACCATAGAGTGTTGCATTCTTTCAGCGTGACATCTTGCTCCGCAAAAAAAAACTTTACAATTTTACGGCGAAATAAATAATTCTAAAGGCAAGGCATCACTGTGTCAAAATATTTGTTCACAACGTTGGCAAAATTGCTGCCAGGGATTATCCTCTTGGATTTTCTATAGTGGCTGCCCGAAACTTATAAGTTTCAAGAATCGCGTCTACCACTAATCTATGCCCCACGCCCTTTCGCCAACTTTGATTTATTTTATTGCGTCTATTTTAGCAACAGATGTGAATACGGAAAACTGCAATTAGACACAATGGATTTTAAAATAACTTCCAATATATGTCCGGTACCCCAACTAACCCGACTTGTAAAATACTGGACGTAAAAAAATGCCACAGGAAAATTTTTAAATAAAATTGTAGAGTGTGGTTATATCCATCTACTGGAAGACAGGTTATCGCCATCGTGGATTCATTTTCGGCACAGCTCTGTTAAGAGCAGAGGAATTACTTTTATAAGTTATCCAACTTCACAACTCCATTTCCGTATATAGTTAATTCTTTAACAACACAAGTCCACAGATCCTACATGGTAACTTCAGGAAATAAAACTAGTCGAAAACTATACTGTGACAAAATATAAATTATTAGGCGCGTTCTACAATGACACGCACACGGATCCGGATCACGGATGCGGACGCGTAACATACTCCGTTTAGATCTACAATGACACGCATGCGGACGCGGATAACGTTACGGATGCACGTAAGAAAGCTGGGCAACTCCAAACTCTTCCGTATCTGCGAATCCGTGTAGCCAATAGGAATCGAGTATTTGGTTTGCTGATATTCGTTTTCGTGGCCATTGCGGTGTAAACGGCAACAAGTAATTCGATTTTCCGTGGCGATTGTAATTTTTGTTTTAATAAATAAGTGCGCATGGCTCGGCAATATTATTTGCGTATTTTTTAAACACTGTAAAAATATACCAAATGAGGTGTATATTATGAAACCTATATCAGTAATTTGCAACAGCTAAATATTTTTTATTTCGTAAGTTGCAAGAATGTACGTTTCTTCGTATTGTATAATGGTTAAAATTCATCCCAAGTCGTCGGCTTGTTCCGCTTTCGTTTCAGAGTCCGTCTTCTTACGTATCCGTGCATTGTAGAGCGAACCTTAGAAACGCTTCACAAGTGAAAACTGCCAAGTTGAAGAAGACTTCCAAAGCTCTCCTCTTCGCTTAATATTCTTGGGATATGTGCTCATGCCAAAATTAACTTACGTTATCTCAGGATATTAAAAAAGGACACATCTTACAAATTTCGTACTCACACTGCTTTTTGTACTATTTACCTTGCGTGCCTTGCATGCTCATATTCTCGCACAAAAAAAAATGTATTTTACTAGTGACGAACTAACACTGCGTCAGCCCAATTTAGCATCCTGAACTGTTGTCTGGTTCGTAAAAGTTGATTTAATTAACCTCCTCAAGACCAACGGAGCCATGTGACATGAATATATTATGCAAAACGGTCACAAATGGTGTTGGCTGTCGGGTTCTTACCAACAATGGCTAATGCCACTGTAGAATGACGTCAGATAAAACCGTGTGCTGGATGTCACAAAAATTTTGACACTTAAAAATAATAATAACAAAATTGGAAGTAAATTAGTGGGAGGAAAAAAAATTGTGTGAACAATTTAAATGTACTTTCTTTGATGGTATCGTCTGGAGAAGGTTAACTAATTAATGCTGAGTACGTTGCCATCACCGTTGTGGTAGGTTCAGAACTCCGTATTCCGCAAATGCTCTTGACACCACACCCGCCTACCTGGTGCATACGTTGCTTTGTGGCGAGTTCGAAATCCGCCTTTTCTTTAAATAACCTGTTCCTGATATAATACAACGAAAACAACACGCGCTTAGGAGGACTAAGTTGTAATATTTTCAAGTCCTCGCGTGTATCAGAAACACCATTTCGGAGTCGTGTAACTTAGCTAGAAAGTCTCTTCTGATTATTTATTTCAATAATTACCGAAAACATGCATGCGAAACTTGGACAAGCAACTGCCCTTCACTTGCANTCTTCTGATTATTTATTTCAATAATTACCGAAAACATGCATGCGAAACTTGGACAAGCAACTGCCCTTCACTTGCAACAGACTTCCCACCAACAAAATGTTTGGGTCACCGCTCGTTAAGTGTTTTTTTTTTACGCGAAATGTGCAATTATGAGAGAGAACGACGGTAGTGATCCTAGATATTGGTATAAGGTCTGATGGCAAGTTCATGCATTTGTTCACTATAGTTTCTCACGTATATGAGTGCCGTCTTTTAAAGCACAACCGCCTAAAAAAATATTTTCTTCTTTTTGCTATGTCGGAAAACTCAAAATTATTCCTTTTGAAATCAACCTTCGATAAAAAAAAAGTAGCTATTCGAAATTGCATTTATTCTAACGGACACGCTGACCGGCAATGCTTCAAGTAAAGTCGGCAGCAAAACAGACAAAATAATTATCTACCTGAAAGTCGTATTGAAAATATGGCATTTAAATTTGTAGCCAACGAATTTATTTAATTTAGTTTGTTTTATGCAAATGACTAATATGAGTAACGTAATTACGCCGCTAACAAATTTCACGGTTAATGTCTGAAAACACGAATGAAGTCATACGGATCATAGCAATGGAAATTTTGAACGTGGCAGGAAGACGCGAAATAAAGAGCATTGCAGACCCTAAGAAGGGTTTTCAAAAGTGTTAAAACCACAAACAACGTATAACCTCGATAGTCGACATAATTCTTGAACGTACCATTCCGTGTTCGTCCGAGCAGTATTTTCACTTCGTAGACAGCGTTTTGGGAAAGGCGGGTTACAAACACGCTTCAAGGCAGTTCAAACATCAGATAAGTTGGCGCATATATCCAGAGTCGCCGTGAACTCCCTACCAACTTACGCAAGCTTACACTGTAATTAAGGGCCGCTCCCGGGGCTACACGCGTACCAGTTACTTCGAACGATATTTTAGTAGAGCTGCTTCCACCACTGCAATCGTGATTACGGAGCAATACATTATTTATTTTGTTGAAAATTTTTTTTGTGGAAAACTACGAAAATAATATTAAAGTTTTTGCATTATGCGGGCTATATACCAACCAACAACAAATCTGCGTCTAAATAAGCACGTGTTCAAGCATAACCCGGGAATCTATCACGCCGACGCCCGCGCGAAACATATAGCGGAAATGGTCATCGATCTCCAACTGTTACGCGCGGTCGCTTCGCCTCCGCGATATTTCCCCTTGCCTCGTGCGGGCCCACTGGTGGGCTCCCCCTCCTCAAGACGACGTCAGCGGTTCCCTGCGGAGGGGCGGGGCGAGGTGTACCGCCACTTGTGCCTGGTTGTCGCAAACGGGAGTGACGATTCTTGCGCCAGGCAGGAGTGACGACCAGGGACCTAATGCGCCAACTTTCTGGTCATCACCGCCACCGTCACGACTCGATGTGCGAAGAACCTGCTAGACCAGCAGGCGTATCAGCTATATAAGCAGCGCCGTGGCTCTGTGTTGGGAGTCTTGAATGAACGTTAGTGCCGTGTGTGTGTGTGTGTGTGTGTGTGTGTGTGT